>JAKTSJ010000010.1:0-252543 GCA_030580115.1 Kregervanrija pseudodelftensis
TCAATAGACCCAGACAAACGTGGCATAGAACCGTAAATAGCAGATAGTAAAGATGATTTACCTGATCCAATGGAACCCGTAATAACAATAAATTCACCTTGTTTAATGGATAAATTGATTTTATAAAGATCAAGCGATAGCTTAGGAGGGATAGATCCCATCTCTGAAGATGTTTTTTCTGAAATTTTGATTTTTTCATTGTCAACCCATTCTAAAGATGAATCATCATCATCAATATCTTTCCAATTGAATGAAGCTTCAATGACTTTAATTGCTGGCTGTAATTCATTATATGGATTCAAATGGTATTTAGTATCTGGTGTCTCTTCTTCGGCTAAAAGGTAGTGTTGAACTCTACGAAATGCAACAATAGCATCACCGGCAGAGCTTAACGCAGTTGGTAACATAGCAATATTCATAGTTAAAATATTAAACAATGTTAAAGAGGAAAAGATGTTAGCTGCACTCTTTAAACCATGATTCTGACCAAACATAGCTAGAAAACCAATGAGTGCTGAAACCATAGGTAAGGTCACTGCAATGCCCGAAATAAAATTTCTAAATATTTGAATCTTCAACATGATCAACATTTCTTTGGATCTGATTTCTGAAATTAATTTACCAAATGGAAGTTCCCATGCATAATATTTAATCATTTTCATATTGTTCAAAATTTCGTTTATGTATTTTACTCTTGCATCTGTTTGGACATTAGCGAATCGTCTCCATTTCATAAGTTTCTTGGTCGCAAGAATAATTAAAAAAGTAATTACCATGAAATAAGCAACACCGCCAAGTGATGCACCACCCAAATGGACAGCTAATAATGCAATAACAATTGTCAGAGCTATTGGAAAACAAATAATAAAGGCAAAAAAGTTAAAAGCCAAATCTATTTTTGACAAATCATTTCCTAACAATGTTGTAACCCTTGATGGAGGATATTCAATTTTTGAATGTCTACTAAGTCTAAATGATTTATCCAGTAGAATTTTAGTCAAGACACCTTTAACTTCAGCACCACAAAAACTAGCATCATTAAAATAATGAGCAAACATCATGCCAACAAAAAAGACAACGACTGCAACACCAACTGCTAATCCATAACCACTTTTATCAACTGGAATATTTGAAGCTTTTTTATCAACGTATTGAATTAGAGCACGAATTTGCAGAGAATTTAAGGCTGAAGCTGCATCACCCAGCATTTTGTAGAAAATGGCGACGGTATAATCTCTTCTATAAGTTGCATATAAAGACCTAAGAACTAACATTTCAGGATATTTAAATTTTGGATCTGTTTTCAAATTTTCTCTATTTTCTGGGTTGTCTTCCAGCTTGTTTTTCTTCAAATAATTTTTTTCAACATTACTCTTTCTTTTATTGAAATTTTCAAGAAAAATATTGGTACGCCTCTCCACATCATAAGGGGAACCTTTGGAAATTCTGTATAAATCTTCAGGTTGAATCGTTCTTTTATAGCCAATTTTCAGAATTGGTGCACACCATAAATAAAATGCTTCACTAAAAATATTTGTTCTCCTAAATGGGAACTCGATTCTTTCATCGTCAGTTGGAATTGGTGGAACAGTTTTATCAAGTAAAAATGCACTTAGATATCTTTTCTGAGGATGAATCCTGGGATCGCCAGCGACTCGTCGTTCGATATCTTCTTTTGGATAAGAAATATCTTTGACTCTTTTTGAAGAAAATAATGTTCTAATTTCCTCCATTAGTTTCGTGAAACCTTCTTAAACTTTTCGAACAAATGTCACCGTTTTACAAGACTGTGATGTACCGTGTTGAAAAATTTAACATCTGTAAAAATATTTTATGACAAACTGTGGCATTTAAATTCAAAGTCAGATATACTGCAAAACGAAAATTTATCTAGCCGCTTCCGCAAACAGCAAATTCCCCACTCGGTCCTACGAGGATTCCCTACGGAGATATCTTCACTTCCACCTAAATCGTTTACTGGCTCAATAGCAATAAGATATTATATATTATTTTTAATAGACCACAATCATTACATGCTAGGAAATTGATAATATATTAATTTTATTTTGGTTTATTGCTCTGGATACACGTCTATGTATTTTCCTAAAGCGTACAAGATCGATAAAAAAACTCGCATAGTTCCCTCAACTGTAAGAAAGCTTGGCAACTACGGAGGTTTGAAGTCGATCATGCTTCTCTAATGTATTTCAACATAACATAAACTAAAAATCAATAAGTTAACTTAGAATACAAATGTCATTTCAATTTGTTTCAAAATGGGATATTTTCTCTGTCGAAAAGACAGTACAGAGTTCTGCACCTGACATGAAAGATTGCCTAAAAAAGATATATTGATCTTTTTGCGCAGCTCACCAGAACAGCTTCCAGCATATTTTCAACACTGCTGAGACTGTATATCCTAAAACAACGGAACTAATAATAGTCTTTCTGTATGTTCCATTTATTTCAGCCGGTACCTTTGTTTTCGAAGTTGTCGATGTCCAGCGTAGCAATCTAGGATCGTACATTTCCATTCCAATGGGATATTTTACTACCGGTTTTTTGTTGACACGAACCTTCCTTGATTTTCTTATAAAAACTATTCTACCTTGATTTTGGTGTTTTTTGACTAAACTTGACTTTTTTTTTTCTGTTCTTGATTGGATGCCATTTTTATTATAGCTGAATGGTTTGATTTGTCCCATATTTACAAAATAATTGGTTATAAACTTGTTTTAAAGCAGTAGTGACTATAGAAGCTTCCAAAAGTTAAGAAAAGCAGTTCAATTTTTACTCTTCAATTCTTATTATTAAAAATATTTTGCACATTACTGGTCATATTGTGATTTATCAATTTGATAATGCCAATATTTTGTATTAAGGCCTAGCAGATATAAAAAAACGAAGATATAAATCGACGCAATCGACGCAGTTGTTGACCCTGGCGGAGAAAGCAATGTTTTTTTCCGGGGTCGAAGTTGTCAATTCTCTCAGCTATTATTTTTTTTTTGTTTGCACTAAGATCTCTACCAGAAAGTAAACGTCTCTAATAAAACCTATTTTCTAAAATAGTTGAGTTGTTTCAAACATTATACACAGCAATTGGGCATAAAATGTCATTAACTTCTCCTGTCAATTCTCAGACTACAGACAGAAATCAGACCTCTGATCGGAATAATAATGCCACAACAGGCGTCGACGCCCCGGCCATAAATGATACTTCAGATAATTCATCGTTTTTGAAAAACAAGTACGAAAAAACGGAACAAGAAGCAAACCACAGCCACCAAGAAAATAAATCTCATAAAGATGACAAACAAAAACCTAGAAAAAGGAAGAAAGTTGGAGTCGCTTGTGTTTATTGTCGCAGATCACATATGATTTGTGATGAATCCCGGCCCTGTAAGAGGTGTATCAAAAGAGACATTGGACATTTATGTCATGATGAACCAACGACTAGAGAAAGAAAATCGGCTAAAGCTACAACTACTACAAAAATACCAGAATCGCTTCCTTCACTGATGACTGCCAACGCTACGAAGACAAATACTCCCGTAGCCACAAACTTCCCGACCTCTCCAATGTTTCAAAATCAATCTAATACCACTATGCCCACGTTACAAACTTCCAATGCATTGGCGCAACCCATTATAAATGGGAATAACTTTTCTAAATCAAATTTAACTTCAACTAATAACACTGATAATACCAAGAGCAATTCACCATCACCTCATACAATTAAACATAACAACAGCGGTAACAAAATTTCCGGTTTATATAAACACAAACCTTCGGAGATTTCTTCTGCAACTATATTAAGTGATTTAGGAAATACTCTTCCTATTTTAAATCCATCTTCAGCAACAATAAATCAACAGCCATTTTTTTATTCCGAACATGCTGGTTCAGAATTTAATTCTTTAACCGAATTTTTATCAATGATTGACGATAGCGATATGATGAACTCGATCAATTTGAATAATGATCCTATGTTACACAAACTAGAAAATTCAAATGCTTTCAGTGGTTACAGTAATAATAATTCTTCAACGAACTTGGATAATCAATTTGACTCCAGCTTTTTCACAAATTTACAAAAGATAAGGTCAAATGCAAGCATAGGTAATCAGCAGCAACTACAGCAACAACTACAGCAACAACCACAGAAGCAGCATAAGCCATCAGAACCGCCCACCCAACCTCTACCTCAACTTCAACAGGTATCACAACCACAACAGTCACAAGACTTTTCAGATTTTAATGTTCAGCAACAAATGTCGTCAAGCAATCTGAATCAACTCCAGCAACAACAAATACAACAACTGCAAGCTCAATTACATATGCAACAACAGCAACAGAAAATGTTGGAACAACAACAGCAGCAACAGCAGCAACAGCAACAACAACAGCAGCAACAACAACAACAACAGCAACAACAGGAGCAGCAACAGCAGCAAGAACTACAGCAAGAACAACAGCAAGAACCATTACCACGATCACCTCAATCCCAATTACAAATACAAATGGCACAGCATGAACAACCTGTTCCTGGCCATTTTCAACCGTCGGTTCAAACATCACCAATCGCTATGAAGGCAAATGTTGGACCTTATATTTCAGATGCTGCTCGTGATAAATTTTTCTTAACAGCCGCTGATCCAACAACCGAAATTTCACCAGAAGAACGTCTTAAACAAGTTATTAATGCCAAACTCGAGGCCGGTTTATTAAAACCATATAATTATGCGAATGGTTATCAACGACTTCAAACTTATATGGATAAGCATATGGCCTCTTCTAGTCGTCAACGTATTCTCAAACCGCTTTCGACTTTCCGTCCTGGTTTTAGAGCAATTGCTAAAACATTGAAAGATATTGATTTAATTTTAGTTGAAGAAAATTTTGAGCGTATGCTATTGGATTATGACAGGGTGTTCACATCTATGGCAATTCCCGCATGTTTGTGGAGACGTACCGGGGAAATATACAGAGGTAATAAAGAGTTTGCTTCCTTGGTGGAAGTTTCAATTGATGATTTGAAAAATGGTAAGTTAACAATTTGTGAATTGATGACAGAGGAAAGTAGTGTTAATTTTTGGGAAAAATATGGAGCAATTGCCTTTGATAAAACTCAGAAAGCTGTTTTAACAAGTTGTAATTTACGTAGTAAAGATGGTAGACGAAAGAAAAATTGCTGTTTCAGTTTCACAATTAGAAGGGATAGATATAATATTCCTAGTTGTATTGTGGGAAATTTTATCCCTATTCAATAAATTTGTATAAAACGTTTTTGTTTTTTTCTAATGAAAGTTATAACTTTAATTATTCATAAATCATATATATACAGATCCTAATCCAGCTTTAACTTATCGCTAACTTCAGTTAAGAGATCATGATTTTCAATGCGATCATTTCCTTGGAAAAATTTTCCTACAAGACCGTATGTAACGTCACTTACATTTTTAAAAATGAAGTTCTCACAATTTTCATCCTTAGTTGCAGTGTTTAAACAATCAGCAAATTGAACAGTTCTGGAAGTAACCTTTACAAAATTATCAACTACTCTTTCTGCATTCTTAGTAACTTCGTAACCGTTCAAATTACAAATGACAGGAACAATTAAATCACCATCAGTATGGATGAGCTGTCTAAGTTCTTCTTCAATTTCTCTAAGCATTGGATGATGAGCCGGAATTTTAGTCTGTAATCTGATTTTGGCGATTCTACTGTGCCACTGTCTCAACTGTGTTAACTGTTTCTGTATAACATTTAGCTTATTCACTTTTGTTTTCAAATCTTCAAATTCACCGGAAACAACTATTTGAGAGTATCCATTAATATTAGCTACATTTATCTTTAAATCGTCTTGGACAACTTTTAAAATCGATTTGAAATCTTTATCCCTAAATAAAAATGCTGTCATACCCCATTCTTCACCATTTTGACTATGTCTCTCGACAACTTGCTCCATCAATTCACCACGACGTGCTGAAATTTTTAAACCATCTTCGAGTGATATTACATCTTGAACAACAAGGGCACTCAATTCTCCCAAACTATGGCCTATAATATAGTCCGAACTTTTAACGTCCCATCCTGTGACATCCTTTACCACACTATAGTTGAGGTAAGTCGCTAATAAAACAAGGGGCTGAACAAATGATGTACGTGATAACAATTCATGAGACTCTTCAAAATTTGGATAAGTATGCGGTGAAAAGTACTTTGTTATTGGAATATGTGGTAGAGTTTCCGAAGCCAATTCTAATGCCTGGGCCACATTTGGTGATCTATGTAACATGGGTAATTGAAATAAAGATTGTGAAATATTTCCTTGCCCAGGGCATATTGCGATGATCTTGGTCAAGGATTCAGAGCCTGTGGATAGAAAACGTATGCCATTCTTGTGTCTAAACATTATATTATTGTTTTTCCAGAGTATGTTGGATGATAAATACTCCGTTATGTTCATGTAGGAGTGAAAAAAAGTAAACTTTATTGTTTGCGGAGACACTACCACTAATATGTGCACAGGACAAAATACGAATTTAAAATATAATCAGGAAATCACCTAGACAAAATATATAACGGCTACATAAAAAAATTATGATGTTAAAATATTCAACAATTAACTTTAACTAAAAGATTTTTGTAAATTATGGCTTCTTCACCCGTCATTTTGTCACTAATAATTTCAGTCCAAATAATATCAGCTGTCAACTGACCACCATACACACAACCAGAATCTAATCCAACAGAGTACTCTTTTATAACAACACCACGTTTAGCATCATGGCCATAATAAACTTTCGTACCAAGAGCAAATTCATCGCCTGTAATTTCTTTTAATTTATCTGCAACAGTTTGCTTTTGTTTTTTATTCCAAATGTTAGTCCAAGGTTTGGACTTCACCCCACCAACTTTGTCATGTCTATCATCAGTTGGGACTTCCCAATTCGGAGGCAACAAATTTCTCATTGTAGTAACCGCTTCGGGGTCCTGATCCTCTAAATCTTTATTCCATACTATACCCGCATGAACTGCAATACCATTGGAGGGATACTTTGATAATCTATCTTGTTTTTTATTGATATAATGAGGAACTGGACCTAAATCTTGAATCAAACTACATTGGCCTAAGAAATTTATATGTTCTGGCGTCAGCCTTTTAGCAATTTTCATCATTTCATCTAAATCATAATTTTCTTGTGGGTGTAAAAGCGTCACATTTGAATAACTATGCTTTTTGAATTTCAAGGGTTCAAGTGCGTGGAACTGTATGTATCTTTTCAGAATTTCCATTTCATGGTTACCCAGAACACAATCGATGTTATTGGCAATCGCAAAATCTAAAACACCCAATGAATCGGGTCCCTTATCTATAAAATCACCCACCATTATAACTTGATCTTCTTTTCCACCATCGTAATCAATACGAGCCAACAGATGTTTGAGATTAGTTAGGCAGCCATGAATATCACCGATTAGGATTTTACGTTTCGTTGGTATTTCACTTTCAGCTGAAAGTTTTGATATATATTCTTTATATATTTTGGTATTTTCGGATAAATATGGCCAGGAAGTAAAATCTGGTATGGTTTTTATTGGATTATCCGGATCTTTATATTTTTTTGAAGATTTTTGCGGCACTAACGGATGTAAATAATATTTAGAATGTTTAACAATTGCAATACTTGGAATTTTAACACCATCAGGAGCAATATTAGGCAAGAAGACAAGCATGAAATAGAATAGACCCAAAAAAAAAAGGAATAGAATTGAAAGAAGTGAATATTTCAAAAAATTATTTCCCCGAATGCTTTTAGGTATGAAACCATCATCCTCAACTTCATAGTAGTACTGATCATCGTAAGATAAATCTCGTACTTGTTGACTTTGGGAAGTCAATGGACTAGTTTCTGAAATAGCCATTATCCTCAACAGCAGATAAGGTTAAAACTAGCTGAGAAGAAGAAGTAGGGACTAATAAGGTAGTAAAAAAAAACATTATTTAATTAACTAGAATCGGGCGCGATGCATAGCTTAACCACTAACCGATAATAAATTAGGGTATGATTGTTAGATTTTAACTTTTTGGTAAAGACATTTATCTAATATAACCATACCTTTATAGCTTAATTCTAAGATGATTTTCAGATTTATGTCAAACATATGTATATTATAATTATTTACAAGAAATATGATAAAAGGAGAAACTAATATATAAGTATTATGGCAAATCATTGAAAACTAATCATGGGCATTGAATATTGGAGGTATTCTCCATCACAATACTTATTTCTTTGATTCAGTAATATCATCTTCAAATTTGAAATCATTATTAAGTAAACTTTTTAACGTCTTTGAGAGTTCTTTTGATTCCTCATCCTCGGGCATGTTTTTTAGTTCTCTTTCAGCTTCATCACCACCTAGGAAAATTTTCATCTTGTATGTAAATTCTTTTAAATTAGAGATGTCACAAAACCAAAAACCACCAGAAATTAACATACCCATAGAAGTGGTTGCTAATAATGTGGCATGAGTAACTGCACCCATAGCATCATGATAAAAGTTGAATTTCGGTGGAACATGGTTATGTTGATAAAAATTAGGATTGTATCTTCTCCTTATAATACCTCTGTAAGCAATTTTAGATGCAATATAAGTAGCAATTGTGAAACCATAAAATGTAGCCATCTGGTAAAATCTACGTTCATTGTATTTCAAAACTGCCTCTGTTTTCTTAGACGGATCACCTCTACCCAATAGTTTACCAAAATCGAAGCTGGAAGACATGATGCAAACGTAAGATATACTTTTGATGTGGTGTTATCTTATATTGCTTGAGTTGAAGGGTATAAAACTTGAGAAAAGAATTTAGTTGAATATTTTTCGAGCTCTCTAAAAAATTTGGATTTGGGTTACGTAATCAAGCAAATAACTAAATAATTGATGCCCTATATAGGATGATTTATTTACGGTTGGATTTGCAAATTATAGTATTAAACCAAATTATAAAAAAAATGAAAACGGTCAAATTGACATATTATGGATTAATTCATTAGTCACTTGATAATTCTTTTCATTTGTGGGCTATCACCGTTAATAATCGAAACACCGTTCTGGCCATAGATTTTTCCAGTTTCAGTGTTTTTTTCTGGGTAAACAGCTTTTGTATAATCATCCAGAACAAAAGTCTTAAATCCCAACTTGGATGAGTCAATGCAAGAGTTCAACACACAATAATCATATGCAATACCGACGGCATAAACTTCAGTAATACCATTATCTTTTAAAAACTGTGCACATTCAGTTTTGTGGAGACCCCAAACATCCTGAAAACATGAGTAGTATTCTCTGTCTTGAATATAGCCTTTTAAAACAATCTTGGTTGGGACTGTCTGCTTCTTAAGTAATTTTTCAAATTCTTCACTAAACTCAGCTGGGAATTCTGAGCCAGGAGAATTCTGAATACAGTGATCAGGCCATAAAACATGTTCTTTCTCCTCACGAGAATCAACTGGGTTACACAACATCTTGGTGGTGTATGGTTCTTGATTATGAGTTTTAGCAAATGAAGTGTGGTCAACGGGATGCCAATCCTTTGTGGCAACTACAGCACCCCAATTATATTTGGATAAGTTTAATAATTCGATAATGGGTTGAATAATTTGTCTCCCATCTTTAACTGCCAACGAACCGTCTGGTGGAAGAAAGTCTTCTTGTAGATCCACGATTAACAATGCAGCTTTAGTCATGAGTAGATCGCTGTATATAAACTGTCTAATTTAAACTAATAGATTTTTTAAAGAAAATGAACAATTAAAAGCTTCTTAAATATAAATAGCAATTTTTTTGAATCAGTTGATTCATTCTTGCTAGACTGCCCTATGTTCTAAACTCCTAGTTGTATGATCTCAAGATGCTAGATTTGAATGTCGTATCGTGATGATCGTTCTAGTTCTTTTAATTTAACATCTGTACACCACAATATCCTGTTATTGTAAAAAAATACTTATCCACCATTCATGTTAAAATTCAAATCAAATTCTGATTAGGTATTAAATGTGTTGAAAATTTCAATCAGAATTAATAAGGATTAATTTGATTAAGTTCACTACATGAAAGCAATTTTCTAGTTGATTTAAATGACAGACTACAAACAAAAGGGCAACTATCCTATCTTTTTTCTGGGTTTTGCTTTTATCTTTTACTTTCACAATTAGTATTATTTTGCAACAATTAACCTGGACATATCCGATTACCATATCGATTGATAAAAAACCAATTATCTGATGGCAAAACTTTCATCTCCATATTCGGAATGCCCTATAATGACTTCATCTAGAGTATCGTTGAACTCAAATTTGACGAATTCAAGCTCTTCAAATTTAGTTTCCGATGGTGAAAAGGCTAGCATTCATTCTCTTTCCAGTATGGATCCTGATTCTTTCAATCAACTAAGCTCCTCTAAGTCTATTTACTTGAACTCTCCCACTATTTACACACTCGATGGTATTATTTTAAAACTTACTAACAATGATGAATCAGATTCAAATATTACTCAAATTTTTGATTCCGTGTCAAGCTTATTTGACTCCAATAATGATGAGTTCAAGAAAGTCAAACTGTTCTTACAAAATTCAGATCCTGAAAGTTTTGAAGAGAACAAATTAGAGTTGATTACTGTAATTAGTATTATTAGAGTCTCAAAAGAACTAGACGCAATTTTAACTTTGCCATTTACTCAAGACTCTTATAAAAAATCATATGCTCTTTTAATTTCCTTAATCGGTATGTTTAAATATCACTTTCAGCTACCAAATAATCATTCTAATTATGCGTTTAAAAATTTTGGTTTGATGTTATGCAATGATTCTACCAATATCTTAAAACCGTTTTTGAATATTTTGTTGTTAGCACCGCCATTTGAACAGATTCGTTCGGATAAATTAGAAAAAACGTTCACGCTATTATTTATTTTTCATTTCTTCAATAAGGATTTATTTTTTTTTCTACAGAATAAAATTATACCGGATGAAAGTTTTAAAAAGCATTTATCAGAAGCTTTCAAATTTGGAGATTTTAAAGATGTCAATCCAAATTTCGTTAGTGATTTTGAATCTTCTCCAAGTTTTCTGTCTGTTTATCAAAGATTCCGTTCTGCTATTTTATTAGAACAGTCAACATTTTTAACAGATTTTAAATTTGATAACTTGCTGAATTCAATTTTTTTTTCTTCCATTCATAAGCGCTGCCTCTTCCAAACGATTCATCAATTGGATAATATCAATACCAATTTTTCCAACTTAAAAATTGAAGCTGGGCAGTCCTCAATTGAAATTGTATTGTTTGCCTATGCACTTATTAACGATAATAATAATTTTATCGAATGTATTGCAATTTGCTGTGTTCACAATGTTGAGATTTTGATTTTTTTAGAAAACGTATCTAAAATCAAAACACCTTCGAAGGAAAAAGATGCTGCTATGTTTTCTTTATTAAAAATTTTATATACAATTTTATCCAACTTCGATTTACTGAATATTGAAAATTTTGATTTGCAGAACATGTTACTTACTTATAACAATCATCATTTTAGAGAGATTCTAGGTGTACAAGATATGAAGTATGAATTTAAAGTTAATTCTAAAACATTGACCCCAATTTTTGAACTTATTGATCATAACTTCAAATTAAATTACTTGTCCCAAAGAAATTTATTAGAATATTTAAAAATGTCTTTAGTTAATATTAATTCTCACTTAAAGACAATGGATGATTTTGCAATGATTAACGGTGAATTAATTGATATTGGCTGTTCTCTCAGTATCCACTCCTTATTCGATACTGTTCAATGTTTCTTGGCTGTCATCCTTAACAAGGTGGAATTTCAAAATGTTGAGCTGTTCAATCAAATACCCAAGTCGTATATAGACCAGCTTGGTTTTAATCTGATTCCACCAGTCGGGCGTGCCGATTTTTTATTCGAAAATAATTTCAATCTTATTAGTGATAATTTCGGTTCCTTATTCAAAATGTTTGAAGAAAGTGAAAATTCTCAAATTTTTAAAGAACTTGCTTGTCGTGATTTATTAAAAGACTGTCTGATTTACTCTGTTTCTATTAGATCTAAAATATATCAATTTTTAAATATTTTGAATAATGAAACTAACGTTTTGAGAGTTCCGAATGCTTCATCTGGTATTCAAAATGATGAATATCAGTTGTACAAGTACAGACAAAATTGTTTTACTCGAATCGGTATGTTCAGATCGGGAAGAACTTTAGATTTTAAATTAATGAATCCCGAAATTGGTTTATGTACAGTGTCCAATTTAACTCTTTTCATTTTGAGTGAAAACTATAAAATATTGAAAAATATTTTTAATTCGCAAGATAGTTCTTTGTCAAGACTACTTAATGAATTTTCCATTGATTCATTTTTTACTTTTATCTTAATTTATCAAGAGTTTGGACTTCTGAATATGTTCAAATATTTTAGAGATTTAAATCAAGAAAACATTAAATTAATATTACCGTCCGCTAATATCATATCTAGATTATTCCCAATGAGAGTAAATGAAAACAACAGTTCAGAGAACACATTGCATAATTACGTTCAAGCTTCAATACTCAAACTGGTTTCTGATATTGTTTACAAAAGTGTCATTGCTAGTAATTTAATCAGGCAATTTGTGGAACTATTTGACGATGGTCAGTCAAAACCTTTTAAAGCGTTGAACAAATTTTTGAAATCACATCCATCGACATTAAAACCATCCAAGATTCCTAAAGGCATGACCACTTTGAATGTTAAGAAATTTGTAAATATTTTAGGCTCAACTGTTTATTACTCCTAATTTTAACAATTTATACTGATCAAATAATTACTTTTTGTCTTGTTTTATGTTTAGTTCATTTACTTTTTTTTTTTTATTTTGGTTTGCTAACTGTGCAATTTCTTTACTGATAATACTCTGAATTTAAAAACTGGTTTTAAGATCTTTTTGTTTTAAATCTGCTCAAAAACTAACCGTTGGGATTGTTTATGGTTAACGTGTAGCACCTTAGTTTATAAACATTATATTTTCTATAATTAAATACAAATATTGTTTAAATTACAATATAGATATTTTGATATTCCAGTAAATTTGTTTAGTCATGGTGTAAAATATTATTAGAGGTAAAGATTACAAAACAAAAAAGAGAATTTGAATGGATATTATATACAATAACGAAGCACACAACACACACAAACAAATCTACGAAAAAAATTGAGCAATAACCTGTTTGGCATCGGTATTATAGTTATTTAAAATTGCCATGCTTTGATCCTGGGGCAATGTACCCAACAATTGTTTGATTGCTGTGACAACTTCCTGAGAAGTCTTATCCTGGATAGAATTATATAACAGAGCTTGCACAACATCATCTACCACTTTAGGAATATCAGCCATAACGGCGGGGTGTTGTTGATTAATTAAATCAACTAAAAACATGTATGCATATTTTGCAGCATCTTCATCTTGACAGACTGGTAGTAATTTTAACCAGGAAACAATCAGATCATTTAAATTTGGAATTTGGTTACCGAATGCACGAATAGTTTTAGCCATGGATGCACAAACATTTTCAGTAGCGCCTATATTATCTGAAACTCTTGAATCAGGTATGCTTGCCATTTGGGACATTGAGGGTAAACAGGCAAGACAAAATTGTGCGTATTCTAAGCCACCATATTGTGCACAAACGCCAACGCAGTACGTTGAAATTTGACGAATATTAGATTGTGAAGATGTTAATGATTCACCAACTGGATTTAAGAAAAGATCTTTAAATTGGTACGATTGAGGACCAGTGTATTCCACTAGATCACAAGCAGATGATAAACCAAGTTGTTTTAAAGAAGTATTTTCATCGGTTATAAATGAAATTAAAGTAGGTGCAAGAGATTGGAATGCTGGCAAAAAACGTTCATGAGAATTTTTAAAAACAGTTGTGAGGCCCTTCGTAATTTCTTCTAGTAGTTCTTCATCAGAATATTCTTCGTCATCTTCTGGGATTTCTTCATTATAATCATCATCTGCAGACTCGCGGGCTTTAATTCTTTCATAAGTTTCAGAAAGATTTGTTTGGACAGATTTACCTAATTCAATTAACTGTTGGTCATCTAGAGCATTTGGACCTATTAAATCTAAGCATTTTGCAAGCGAGTAGTAGTAAGCCACATATAATTCAGGGACAGGATCAGTGCCTAACTGAGTAATCAATTTAGTGGACATACTTTTCCAAAGTGAAATAGTTTGTGTAGATTGAACACCGGTTGCAGCAATGGCACACTCGATTAATGAAGGCATAGTCATAGCACAAGTACCTCTAACGCCATCATGCAAATAGAAATCCAGGCCTGGAATAACTATATCATTAGCAATTTCATTAACAAAAGGATAAAAATCACTACCTAAAACATCAGCATAGTTTTTAAGTAATTCAATCGCACCTGCTTTATCATCCAAAACAGCTGTATGAACGGCAATATGCTTTCCAGATAATTGAATAACCTCATAAGCTTCATTCTGATTAATTTCTTCTAGTTCATTTTCTTCAACAACAGAAATATCTTGAGTTGCCTTAGCTTGTTCCAATAAAGGGGGTAAAACACCTTGTAAGTATGGCAAGAAATCTTTGCCAATTAATTTACAAACTCTACTCCAGCCTTGTTCCAGGTAACTTTTAACTGGATCGTCATCGTCTTGTAAGTTTTGCTGTAAATGAGTAAAAATTTGTAAAATTTCTTCAGCATTTTGAATAAATTTTTCCTTACCAACAGCCATAGCAATTAAAGTTGCACATTCAATTGATTTTGCCTTCAATAACCTATTTTCTGTGCCCATGTCAGCTTTCATAACATCCAACAACAAAGGCATCAAGGTATCATAATATTTAATGAATTTATTTTCAGCGGCATCTGCAACAATCGCAATTGTTGTAATAACTTGCTCTTGGACGTATCTTTTTGGAGCATTCTGTAATAAGGTTAATAAATTTGATAATAAATCATCTAAGTATGGCTCCATTACTTCTTTTGTTGCATCTTCAGAAAAATTAACTAATGCAGCAGCTGCATGCGCCTGAACTCTTGGAACATTCTTAACACTTAACATTGAAATCAAAGCAGGCAAAATTCTATTTCCGGCAGTTCTTTGAATAACATCTGCAAAATCTGTGGAAATTTGACCCAATGCATTACAACAAGCATATTGAACTCTCGGATGCGGGTCTTGTAAAGAAGGTAAAATTAAATCCAAAATTTTTGGAATTTCCGAGATTAAAACATCCCTACAACCTTCAGTGGCCGAAGATAATGCCATTAGAGCTGCTTGTCTTTCATGCCAATCCTGAGATTGTAACATTTGTGGTAGGTACTGGAATAATGGAGTAGCCAAAGATTGGCCACCTAATTTAAGTGAAACTCTATCCAATGATTGTCTGGCTGCATTATATTCTTCATCTTCATCTTCATCATACAAATCATCGGAATTATTCCAATCTGCACAATCTTCATCATCGATACAAACTTCAGTCATTAATTGTAATGTGATTAAAACCATTGCAGATGCGTAATTTGATTCCCTTTTACACATATTTGGAGATGATTCTGAAAAACAAGTTAATAGTTCTAAAGCTGACAACCTTGCATTAGAATCAATATCTTTATTTTTGGCAACCTGGGAACAAAACTCAATAATCGTAGGAAACATAGGTTTAAAAATTTTTGGTGCTAACTCAACCAATTCAATCAAGCTTTCCAAAACGGAAGCCAAAGCGGTTTCATTACCACTTTCAAGTAACCTTGGTAAAGAATTTAGTAAATTTGGTAATAACTGAGATAAGGTACTCCAGGTTGATTTTGGTAAATTTTCAAAGAATGCGACAAATGCAGTACATGTGGCAATTCTAACGTCATCAGAAGTATCTCCAAAGCCTGAGTGAAACATTTTTAAAAAAGACTCATTTAAGTCATGATTGCTAATAATCTGGGGTGATGTACTAATAATTCTAAACGCAGATTCTCTAAAACTTTGATCTTGATTTGAAGTCGCCTGTAGAATAGTAGGTAATAAGTCTGGCCATTGACAACCATCATCTTTGGAAACCTCAGCAATTGCATCTGAAAGTTTATGTCTAACATTATTAGACTGTTGTGATGCAAAACCACTTAAAAGCAATCTACGAATTTCATCCTTTGCACCTTGGCTTATATGATCAACTTGTCTTGCAGTGACAGAAAATCCTTGTTCGCTAGGAGATTTAATGGCAAATCTTCTAAATAAAACCGCAGAAAAAGCTCTATCATTATCACTAGCACCATTTGCAGCTTGTTCAGCCAAAAAAACCAATAAAACATCAATTCTTTCTCTTTGAGTCCAATCTTTGTTTAAAGTTGCCTCCGCTTGCTGACGAAGTGAATTATCTGTTGACGATAGAGCAGACAAAAGTTGTCCTAAAACATTTTGAATATCACTTGGAATACCCGACATGTTTGACAAATTCCTAATAACTGAAATTTACAACTTTGAGTTCAGTAAAATTTAACTTGGGGGATAATGTTGAAAAATTGGTCAAATTTTTAATAGAAACAAAAAAATAAATAAATATTCTCATCCGTGCACCAGAAAGATTAAAAAATTTAGTTATTTTGTTTTCTGAAAAATTTTTAATCTTCCCTGTTATCATTGTTTTAAACCTACAATTACAAAACATAGATAACAATTAAAAATGGGTTTAGCAGGCACCAGAACCAAGCAGAGGTTTGGTCTTGATCCTAGAAATACGCACTGGTCAAATGATACAAATAGATTCGGACATAAATTTTTAACCAAACTCGGTTGGAAACCAGGTAAAGGTTTAGGTCAAACTGAAGGTGCTGTTACTTCTCATGTTAAAGTTTCTTTAAAAGCTGATAATGTTGGGCTAGGTGCTAATCTACATAAAAAAAGGGCAAAGTGTGATGAGTTTGATAGTGGTGAAAATGTGCATTTGGATGCATTTCAAAGATTGCTTGGCCGTTTAAATGGTAAAGAGGAAGAGATTAATAAAGAAGTGGATAGAAAGAGACAAGAAAGAATTATCAATGGTCGCTGGGGAATAAATTTTGTTAGAGGTGACACTCTATGTAGTACATGGGATAAGGAAAATAAGCAATTGAAAGAAATCAATAGAAAAAGAACTATTGATGAAATTGAAGAACCAGAGACACCTAAGCTAAAAAAATCTAGAAAATCTAGGAAGGAGAAGAAACAAAAGAAAAGTGCTGTGGAAAGGAAGCATAAGGAAAAAGTAGAAAAGAAGCATAAAGAAAAGAAAGAGAAGAAAGAAAAAATAGACAAGACAGAAAAGAAGGACAAAAAGGAAAAAAAAGATAAAAAAGAAAAGAAGAATAAAAAGGAGAAGAAAGATAGAAAGGAAAAGAAGCACAAAAAAGATAAGAAAGATAAATCAGATAAACTAAATACGACTAGGGAATCTATGCTTAAGCCGAAGGAAAATGAATCAACGCCGAAAGTTATTGGTAGTAGAATGGCACTGAGATCGAAATGGATTAGGCAGAAGAGGGCAGCTGTTATGGATGAAAAGGCACTTCAAGAGATTTTTATGATTAAATAGATTTGTACTATTTTACAGTTTAATTTCATATTTTACGGTATTCGCATAATGAGAATGATGTGTATAAAAACCAACTAAAATAATATTTTCAAAAAAAAAAACCGAATATACAAATATTTATCAAATCTTGGACTACAAATTATATAACACCCACTTAAAGGAAAATTAAAGAAACACTACCAACTGCAACTGTAATTAAGGCAGTAAACATATACATTGATGAACCACTGACACCTGGAATAACAGTTAGAGCGGCGGCACCGGAATGTGTACTACTAGAAATACTAGACACGGTAGAAGATGTTGATTTATCAGTATTGTCGCTTTTATCAGTGGTTTTGGTACCACCAGTTGTAGTTCCCACACCCTTTGAAATTGATCCTGAAGCTTTAGCAGCTGATTTACTTATTAAAGTCATGATTGATGAACAAGATGAACCTGCAGTTTGATCAACAGTTGTAGCACTACCAGAGAAGTCACAAGCACTACTATTTTCATCCTCACTTTCATAGTATTTATTAAGAACATAGGCCAGTTTGTCCTTCGCATCACAGAAAGAAACAACACCATAAGCACCAGTGGATCCATCGGCATTAATATCGGAACAATCAACGTAATTACAAACAATGCTGAATAAGTCACTATAATCATCTTCATCAACGTCATCTGAAACTGTACACTTGACAGATTTTTCAATACAGTCGCATACACTTTGATCTGGAGTCGGTGGTAATGAAGTTGCCGCCTTCCAATTACTACCTGTAGCAGGACATGATAATTCATGGGCAGATGCAGATGCAGAAGCAGCAGAAGCCAAAGTTGGGCTGATACTTTGAATTTCAGATTTTAAGTAATTGAAATCACTTAAAGTAGAAACGTTATCACCATCAACACTGACTAAACCATAATTGTTATCTTCTTCAAAATACATGTAAACAATACCACCTGACCAAACATCAGTCATTTCATCTGAAAATAAGGCAGCAACTTCTGTGAATTTTCTTGGTTGAACAGTATTACAACCATATTCAGAGAAAAAAACAGGCACGGTTAGGTTAGAAAATTCAGCGGTTCTGTCCTCATAACCAGAAGATTGAAAGGTCTTGCTACCACACCATTCGTACATATTAATACCGTAAAAATCGGCCTTAACATCATTATCACCACAAGCAAAATAATCAGCAGAGCCAACTCTAGTTTTCGAATCATCATTAGCGGAATAACCAACTGGGATTGATCTATAACCTTTGTCTGAAATGTAAGATTTCATATCTCTAATTGCAGCTTTAACAAATGGAGCAGAATCTGTGTTTGATGAATTGGTGACAACTTCGTTACCGGCAAAAAATCCTAAAACATTTTCGTAACTTTGCATCATATCAATAACGGAAGTATATCTATCGTATAGATCCAAAGTCCAAGCTGGAGAATCAGTAATAATTGATTCATCAGGGGATGATAAATCTGCAATAACGTAAATACCTGCATCTTGAAGAGCTTCCATACAAGCGTCATGGTTCGAAGAAGCATTCAAAGCATAAACTCTAACAACATTTGTGCCTAATTCTTCTAAATAAGGAATATCTCTTTTACAGGAATCTTCATCCGCTAATGGATCAATATAAGTTGCATCGGTGTCAAGACCAGCCGTATTTTTTTGATAAGCAACACCTCTAATATAGAATTGTGAGCCATTATTTGCATAGAAAAATTTATTACCCACAACTTCAATAGATGGGAAATCAGCAGCTAATGCAGTGGAAAAAAGCGAAAGTGTTGAAAGTAATGAAAACTTCATGGTTATTTTTAATGAGTGAAACTAGCTAGGTAAGTGACTTTCAATAAAGCTTTATTAGAAAGAGAGTGAAAGTAAAAAAATTTGGCAAGATATCCAAAAGAAACGAAACAGGCTGGTTCTTATACAATACTCCATTACTGATATTTCATAATTTCCAATCTGGTATAAAGGTAATCAATCCAACAGATACGTGAACCTGTGTGTATTGTCATAACACAATACTCAAATCTAGAACTGACGTTATTCAGGTCAAGCGGAGAGTGTCAAAAACATTTCCGACCGCGACGTGAATTTTCATAGTGCAACAACAGATTACTCGGGTTTCCGTTTTAAGCCACCAGCATGAATTTTTGGAAAAATGGAAAAAAATTATACGGCTTCCTGCTACTATAATTATTATTTGGACAAACATAGTCGTAGCAAACAGCTGACTTACAAGGATTTGTCTGTAAAAAACCCAGAACCAAAAGTTTTTTATAAAATTTAACAGGATTTGCAAAAGAAAAATGTAAATAAGAATGGTTGTATGTACCACACCAAAAATAAACATAGCCAAGAACTTTGACCATAATATATTCTATTAATAGAAAGGGGCTTTGTTTGTTGTATTTTGCACAAATCCAAATAACCAGTTGGTTCATTTAGTTGTCTAGATTAAGTCCTACCATATGACAGGTAAGGAATGTAGGGTATTTATTACAAAAAAGATATATTAACACATGGGTAATGATTGCATCATTGCGATATCCTGATTTAGTCGTGTTTTCGTTTCGTGGGTCTAGATGAAAAAGTTCAGTGGTGATTAAAATAATGGCATTCCAAGTCTAAGAATGATTATTGATAGTATACACCTGTTATAGTTGTTTTTGTTTGCTGTGGTGTTACTACATCCCTGAATTACATCACATGCATGAACAAGATATAAAAGGTAATGAATATCCTTAATTTTTTGAATTTTTCATGTGAATGTTTAATAATCTATAATTTAATATTACTTTAAAGCGATAATTTAACAAATCAACAAATATATTTTCCAGAACAATTATTTCCAACAAACAAAAAAACCTAAGAAATAAAAATAAAAAACAAATAAACACTGATATAAAAAAAATAAAATGAAATGAAATAAAATAATATAGGTGAGTCTTATCGTTAGAAATATCAAGAGGAAAATAAAAATTAATAGAAACACAAATTATTCTAATTTTCTCTAAAGTAAACAGATAAAAGATAAAAATACTAGATTATTATCATTACAAGAATAAAGCGGCAACAACACCAGCAAAACCCATCACAAATGAAGAACCAACCACATTAGCTGCTTCACCTTTCGAAGTTGAAGAAATCGAAGAAACAGAAGATGCAGTTGTCTTACCAGATTTTGTACTGGAAGACTCTTCTGAAGATGCGGAATCTGTTGTCTTTGACTCTTTTGTAGATGTTGAATCTGTTGTGGTTGCAGAAACTGTGGCACTAATTGAACCCAAACCACTTGCACCTGCTTGACTTAAAACAGTTGCACATGATTTATAAGTAGTACCGGTAACTAGACTAGCAGAACCAGAGAAATCACAAGCAGAAGAATCACCGCCTTGGGCATTATAGTATAGATTTAACACAAAAGATAATTTATCTTTTGGAGAACAGAAAGAAAAGGAACCATATTTACCACTCTCACCGTCTGCGGTAATACCAGTACAATCAATATCTTGGTCACAGACATAGCTAAATAAGTCTGCGTAGTCATCTTCATCAACATCGGAATCAATAACACAAGATAAAGAATCAAACATACAATCACATGTACCTTGCTGTGGGGTTGGTGGTAATTTTGTTGCAGCCTTCCAGTTAGCGTTAGTTGTTGGACAAGCTAATTGTGAAGCAGAGGTTGAAATATCGGAAGATTTAGCAGAAGTTGGAGAAATGGCATTCATTTCAGAAGAATAATATTGGAAATCAGCCATTGTGGAAACAGATGTTGAATCTATTTCACTAACTAAACCATAATTATTAACTTCTTCAAAATACATGTAAACAATACCACCTGACCAAACATCAGTCATGTCATCTGAGAACAAAGTACCAATTTCTGTGAATTTTCTTGGTTGAACAGCGTTACAACCATATTCAGAGAAAAATGCAGGGATTGTTAAATTTTTAAAGTCGTCTGTTCTGTCCTCATAACCGGAAGATTGGAAAGTTTTAGTACCACACCATTCATACATATTAATACCATAGAAATCGGCCTTAATGTCATCGTCACCACAAGCAAAATAATCAGCAGAGCCAACTCTGGTTTTTGCATCATCATTAGCAGAGTAACCAACTGGAATTGATCTATAGCCCTTATCAGAGATATAAGTTTTCATATCTCTGATTGCAGCCTTAACGAAAGGAGCAGCATCTGTGTTTGTATTGTTAGTAATGACTTCATTACCAGCAAAGAAACCTAAAACATTGTCATAGCTTTGCATCATGTCAATAACAGAGGTATATCTTTCATAAAGCTCAACAGTCCATTCTGGGTCGGTTGTTGCAATTGATAAGGTTGGTTCAGCTAAATCTGCAACGATATAGATACCAGCATCTTGAAATAACTTCATACAAGCATCATGATCTGCGGTTGTATCTAAGGCATAAACTCTAAGAACATTGGTGTTTATATCAGTTAAATATGGTAAATCTCTCTTACATGCTGTTTCGTCGGCCAATGGATCAACGAAAGTATCATTATCTTCACCACTAACATCTGCTTGGTAAGCAACACCTCTAATATAGAATTGTGATCCGTTGTTGGAGTAAAAAAACTTATTGCCCACAACATCAATGGTTGGGAAATCATCTGCAGCAGCTAGACTCATCGAAGCAGCAGCAATAATTGCTGATGTTAACTTATTAAACAACATATTTATTATATATATATATCAGTGTAGATTAATAAATTAACTAAATAATCTGGTTTAAAAAGTTAATGAAAAAAGAGAAAAAGTATTCAGTTGCCAAAGAAGAGATACAGCAGACGAATATAACAACAACCAGTGGAAATGCACTTGAATCTACAAGATAAAACAATAAAAACGTCCAGACTCTGAAGCTATTGGCTGATTCTGCCTCGTTTTTTTTGTTTTTTTCTTCATTCGTGTTGTTTTGTTTTCATTTCGTCAACAATCAGCCATCCGCCCCTCTGGTGGTGGGCGGTAGGTGGACGAATTTCCAAGACATTAACAATGAAATTACTCTATATACATGTATATAGATATAGCATACATTCCTATATGTTTCAACTGTTTTGTAGTTTTAAATCTATTCACTTTCTTCTGAAGTAATATGGTTAAATCTGGTATCTTCCATAATAAGCCCGAGCTAAATATAGAAATTGCTGCCGAGACAAAAGCAATTAAAATTTATTGTCCACGCCTTCTCAGCCAATCAAAGTCGGCGTCTGCTGTTTTGTTGCCGTTTTAGGCAAAATGTAAACACAATGCAAACACAAACCAACTTACACATAGAAATTGCTTTTCATATTTCTTTTTTAGGTTATCATCATGAATATGTATTAATTTTAATGTAGTTAACTAGAAAAAATTATAAAGAACATTAATCAAATCCAGTATGTACTATATTGCACATCTCTAGGTCTCGTGCGTATAATTGATTTTGGAGCTCTACTGCCAGTATCATTATTATTTTGATGATCAGGTTGAATCAATCCATAACCATTCTCGGGAATAAAAGATTTTATCGAATCTCTAAATTCTAAACCTATTAATACTGGCGTAATCAAAATCAAAGCAAAGAATATTAAAATGGAAAAATATAATATGGCATATTTTGTGGCCTCTTTAGTACGCAGTTTATCTTGTGATATGGTGTAAATTGGGCCCCTTAAATACCTTGAAGGCTTAATCCACATCATCATACATGAATGCCAATGATCAACATATGGTAAGAACAAAATGGGTGTTAAAACTATCATGATACCATGACCAATAAAAAAATCAGCTGCAAATAAACTCATTTCTGAAATTTTAACAGTAAATTCTCTTAAAGGTTGTGTTAACGCAAACTTACCTAATCCAATCCATTTACCTGACCACCATGCCCTATTACTTTGGTCTTCCTTCATCTCTCTAGTCAATAATAATAATTTAGTTGCTTGAAATAAAATTCTTTGAATAAAAACTGAACTTGTAAATAATCCCAACGTTCTACAAAAGTTAAAACCTTCTAAAACCCATGTTAGCTCAAATATAATAACGTGGATAAACACCGACCCTAAATGTGCAATAGCCGCCAAAACTGATGGTGATTTTTTACTGCACAAACTTAATAATGGACCTGCAAAGCATGATAAAGGGAAAATACAAATTAAAATTATAATATTCAAAATTATTGGTGCAAATGTAACAATAATTAATCTAGCCAAAATATTCACATCTTGGGGATCTTTAACTCCAGTTTGCGAATTGATAAACATATAAGCCATACTTATAAAAAATGCTTGAACTATTGGAACAAAAACCTCGGCAAAAAGAGTATTCATAAATGGTGCACGTTGATAATGTTCTTTAATTTTTTCTCCATCTTTGCATTTTGCTAATTTTTCTCTTTTAAATCCCGTAAATCTCGATCTTGTAAATCTCGTAAATGTAATCCATGAACTTTTATGCCATTTGGAATTACCTCTACTCATCCACCTAATAAATTCACGATAATCAAGAAAAAAATCAATCCATGAAAATTGATGTGGATTGAAAATAAATGGTGAAAAACAAAGTGAAAATAAAGTAATCCAAAACCATAATATTGCAGGTTGCCACATAGTTATTGTTGTAAATAATAATAATAGAAGCAATCTTGCACCTGAATAAATTGATGTTGGAGCATAAGATGAGTATAATTTTATAAATGGGATCCTTGTTATTGAAAAACCTCGGCCCGTTGAAATGTATCTAGCACCACCAAACACAATATCATTTTTCAATGAATTGGAATAAATTTGGCAAGCAAAAACTTCAAAAAATGGAGACAATGATAGAAAATGCATAAACAAACGACTGCATGCCTTCCACATGCCTCTTTCAGATAATTCGTGTAAAATTAAGGGAATGAATGAAATAAAAAAGCAAATAAAAATTGATAAAACGTATCTACTAACCCAATCTAAAACAGGTTGAAGATTTTGACATCCGAGTGGAATTTGCAAGTCAGTAATTGGAACATCCTTATCATATATGCACAAAATCAATTCATGGTTCATAGCTCCTAAATTCACAACTGTCAACATAAAAATTTGTAACGAAAACATAATAAAAAGGTTATTTATATGAAAACCTGGATGTGCATAATAGAAAGACAAAAATCTATCCAATGGCATTTGTGTGCCCAAATAATAATATTCTCTTGATAAAAGTTGTTCACCCATACCACCACCAATTTTGGTAGTGAAATTTAAAATAGAACTGAAACCCAAATCTCTACCTTTTCCACATTGATAATAGTCGCAATGTTTAATTTTACCACCCCTACATATTGCATTCATACCAGCATAAATATCTTCATTCAAGTGAAGACCTTTTTGTGCTTTTGAAATACCACCTCTAGTTGTCATAAAAATACCATTCAAAAAATCTGGATGGCCATAATGCAATTTACCTCCAATTTCTGATAATGTACGAGCAAACATGGTACCAAAGGTTTGTTCTTTTGATGCTGCAACATCACCCAAAACGCCAGTATTTTCAGAAAAAATATATTCTCTAGCACCTAAAATAGCAACTGGATTTTTATCTGTATTAGGAACAGATGGAATATATGGGTTTTCTGGATCAAGTTCTAAACTCTCAAATTCAGCCAAAACAGAACGAATCTTTAAACATTCTTCTAAGTAATTGTCTTGATTAGCATCAATAACTTGTATATATTCACCTCTATAAAAAATAATAGACATGTTTTGATTATCTGACTTTCCGTCACCCAAAATTGGATTACCTGATAACTTGATTTTATATTTCATTGCAAACTTATTTCCGGGTGGTTTATCACTTTTTTCAACTTCATATAAGACAGCATAATAATTGATTGAATCATCAATTGGATTTTTCTCTTTTTCTAAGCAAGAAATGTAAATCTCCGGGTATGAATTAATCAAAACTTGAACATTCGCCTTTTCTTCTTTAGTAAAATCTTGCATCTTTTGCATTGAAATCAATAATCTAAATTTTCTTGCAGCCATGACATCTAAATATGTTTCGGATACCTCTTCACCCGAAAAATATCTGAGCATTTCTGGATTTTCAATTCTATGCATCAATTTAATTGCTCTATTATAATTCATAAAACCGGAGACCGTACGATATAAAGTCTGGGTTCTTAATGAAGTCCAAATTCTTGTTCTCATTGTATATTCAGGTGATGATGATTTATAACCTATACAGTACAATGGCAAATCATTTATCTTGGTGTCTACAAACTCTTCCTCTGATTTTGCAACATCATCTTTACCCATTGATTCATTTTCGTTGTTTGATGCTGCATTTGAATTCCTTACCATCATTTTTGTGTCAGTAACAAAATATTGCCATTCATGAGGAAACATCATTTTCAAATATTCTAATAGCGAAAGTTTAGAACTTGGATCCTGTTTGATAATTTCTTTCAATTCTAATAGGATTTTTTCTGAATAGTGTGGAATGAAAACGGTGAATGTGGGCATCGCCTCCACTGGAATTGGTTCTATAATGGTGGTAGACATAGATTGTGCAAAAAATGATATTCTTCTTTCTGCTTCAGAATTTGGAATAAAAAAATCAGACATTTTTCGACTACTATCGTCTTGGAAAACGAAAAATGAAGGTGGTTTTAATGTAATGGAACCGTCTGAATCCTTTGGAAGTTGAGCGTAAATTAAACGGTGAACATGGTCTTGGCTTAAAAGATGTTCTCTATACATTGAAATAATAATGGCATTCCAGATTTGAGAAATCATATAAATTGGTTTATATTTTATCTCCATTGTAGAGGTAGCAAGTAATTTAGAGTAAATACGTGAAGGTAGTCGAATGAAAACGTTTCTCCAAGGGGAAAGAATTGAAATTCCGCTTGAAAATGATAAAGAAAGTGATATAACACAATTCCAAATAATATACCAAAGGTATGTATCTAAGAAAAACAAAACAAGATCTGTTAAAAACATAAGTACTAAAACAAACACAGATTGATATTGACATAAACTATTTGTTATCCACATGTCACCATAGCATCTACTCAAATCAATAATATTCAAATTTCTAATAGGATCTCTCAATGAAAGGGTCAAAAAAAAATAGGATTCCACAAACTTAGCACCAAAAACTAACAACCACAACAAAATTGAAATCACTCTTCCACTATTGTCTAATTTGGGATATGAGGCAGTAAAAACTTTCAGTGCATCATAACCTGGCATCTTGTTATTAGATGAAAAGGAAAACAAATTTGAAGGAGCTTGAAAGGCAAACCAGATAGTAGTGAGTACCGAAATCGAAAATTGAACTATAGATACAATAAGTCCCGCACGTGAAACGGTATTTAAAGGAATAATGCCTAAAACAAAGACAGATGGAAGAAAATTAATCATTGTGATAATTAATAAAAATATCAATCTAACAGTTAAATTTTTACTACCAGGAAATTTTCTAGGAACAAATACCCATTCAAAGATTGTAGCTAGAATTTGAACAATGCATCCCACAGTGCTACCAAGGGAAACAACAGAAAATCTCGCCTGTAAAGTTGGTTGGTTGTTTAGCATATAGTTATAATTATACGTGTATAATGTTGGAGCGTTAAAACTTGAATAATACCAAAACATATTCAAATGAATAATCCAAATCCTACTAAAATTCGTAGCAAGATGCCACCAAGAACGTCTTTCTCTGTATGTTTTATAAAAAGAATTTTTCCAAATGACATCACCTAACCTATCGTATCTTTTTTCTGTAGGTAAGTTCATAAAAAGCTCTTTTTTGTTTTTAGAAAGGGATAAAGTTTTAATAGTCTCATAGTACCAAAATAGTTGATTAATATCATCGTAACCTATCACTTGATGGTGATCCTTTTCACGTCTGACATATTCTCCATCAATTAATTTATATTGTTGGTCTCTATAATACTCATATAATGGCGTAATAATACGATCCAAAAAATCATTTTTAGGAAACTTTTTATCTTCAATATCATTTTTTTGAATGTATTCTAAATAATCCAAAGCACATTTGAAAAGAAAGCATAATAGCTCGGGAGCAAATCTCATATTATTGGCTTCACCCCATATCATAAGATAAAGGGATAATTGATAAATCATATCTTTTGGGGACAATTTATACATTCTCTGTTTCCATCTGTATTCAACAACATGAATTTTCTTGCTTGGGTGAAAATCAGGTTCAGACACATTCTTTTGTTCTTTCTTCAAATTTTTAAATTTCTTCATATTGATACCTTCAGTAAGTTCAGGATCTTCTTCCAGCATTGCACAGAAATACCATTTCTTGTAATTTGCATGCTCGCCACCAATATAATCAGCATGTACAGAAAGCAAAGCTCTAGAAGCAGACATTCTACTAGTTCTTGAGTCCAAGTGAGTCATTAATAACTCATAAACATTATGAGCACTATCTTCTTGAAACCCAAAAATCTCTTGAACTTCCTTAAATATTTTCTGAATTTCAATTTTATCGATTTGTTGATATTCATCTGTTGACCAGGAAAAATAAGGATCAGTGTCAACCTCGGGTGGATTTTCTTCATCATTAGTGTCACCTGACCTCATAGTTTGTTGATACTGAAGTTGGATATTTTGGGGAGCTGGAATATTGGTTGCTGAAGGAACCATATTACGCATACGCTGTTGATATGCAGTAGTTGCAGTATTAGCAGGATCTTCAGTTAAAGAAGAACCCAGAACTAATTCTTGTTGAACCAAATTTGTCTCTTGAGCGTCTGAAAATTCTTGTTGTTCAGTATTAGAATGTACTTCTTGTACCGTATTTTGCTGTAAAGTGTCACCATCAAAGTCATTATTGAAAAGAAGATAATCTTCCATTTTAATGAGTTCAATCCTAAGCAAATTCAAATAATTATTGATGTGTTAGTACTATCGCTCATTGCCGAAATAGCTTAGCTCTAAAATGGTGTAAATACTAGATTGTGTTGGTGGATCAAAAACAAATATCAAGGTGACAATCCCTGAAAACAGTAAGTTGAAAGAAAGGGTACAGAAAAAGAACAGTTTAAATCAGTAATGAAAGGGAAGTAAAGGCAACGGTATGACGATAACAAAGTTGCCCCTAAAGATGATGAAAATAAGTCCGTGTTTCGTGGCAGTGCAGCTTTCGAATCGATTCAATCATGAACAAGAAAAATTCCGAAAGATACCTTGAAGGTAAGGTATCTATTGGCACCTTGATTCATTATAATTCAGGATTGAATAGTTTTGTGCTGTGTATACATACTCGTAATCAATGTAGAAACACGATAATTGTGATTAAACTTTGAGAGTACTAGCCAGTTTTTATTGAAGACATCTGAAATTTTTATCACTCATTATTGGACGATTCATTTGATACACTGTCAATATTTTGATTCCAATTAATGATTCAAAAATAAGGTATACGATTTCCTAAATGAATTAAAGAATTATCAAATCATTTGATATTTGCAATAAAAAAAAATGCGATCGATACCAACATCTCAAGGTCCGGAAAATTTTTAAAATATTATTAAGCTGTAGTTTACTTCTATAAATGTATGCGATAATTCAAAACTGATTTTATGATAAGATTTCAACAAATCACAAGAAAAATGTCAGCACAAACTCCATTATCAGAACTCAAACCTCCCAGACATGTGGGCTTGAAAGAATTAGATAGGTCTTTATTTTCTGTTAGAAGAAAAACTTGGTCTATGTTATTACCAGATCTTAGAAACATGAAAAAATTTTCCAAAGGAAGGGGCACAGCAGACAAATCATCAGTGTGCTTACACTCTCCAAGATTTTCACATATGGTGGAACTTGATCCTAGTTTGTTTATGCCTGGAATTATTGCTAAAATTAAGGAACGTAATCCAAGGTTTAAAGCACTTTTGCTTAAAGAAGAATTGATGGTAACACCAAAGGACGAAGAAAATGCGGAAACTGATGATTATAAACCTGAATTGCTCGATAATGTTATGACAAAAGAAATACGAGATGTCATGTCGGATTCAGGTGTGATATTTAAGATTTATGACTTAGTTCTGGATTATAATTTTTGGACAGCCGATCAAATATTAAAAGCCGTTTTACCTGACGAGCTATGTGAAAATGTTCCGACTTCATTTAGTATTGCAGGTCATTTGGCCCACTTAAATCTCAGAAGTGAATATATACCATATAAATATTTGATTGGTCAAGTCATTATGGATAAAAACAAAGCTATCAAAACTGTTGTTAATAAGTTAGATTCTATTGACACACAGTTTAGAACATTTGCAATGGAAGTTATTGCAGGTGAGAAAAATTATATGGTTTTACAAAAAGAAAACGATTGTATTTTTAAATTTGATTTCAGTAAAGTTTATTGGAATTCAAGATTAACTTATGAACATCATAGATTAATTGAAAATTTTCAAAAGGGTGATGCTATATGTGATGTAATGGCCGGTGTTGGGCCATTTGCAGTTCCTGCTGGTAAAAAGCCATGTCTTGTTTTTGCCAATGATCTTAACCCAGAATCATACTTTTATTTGAAAGAGAATATAAACTCCAATAAAGTTTCGAATTTTGTTAAACCATATAAATTGGATGGTAGGGAGTTTATCAAACTTTCTCCTCAATTATTAAATGAATACAGTAAAGTTAATAAAGCTATTAAATATGGCGAAAAAGTTTCAGAATCTACTAACAAGAACAACCAAAAGTCAAAAGATGCTGAACATAGAGGTAAAAAGAAAATATTAGAAATGGAGATCCCTCAATTCTTTTCACAATACGTTATGAATTTACCGGGTTCTGCAATTACATTCATTGATGCATATATCGGAATATTTTCTAATGCATTTCCTGAAATGACTAAAGACGAAATCAAAAATATTCATGGTTATAAACTTCCCATTATAAATGTTCATCACTTTGAAAAATATGGGCCTGATGAAGGTTTAAGCCATGAAAGTGAAGAGGTTCTTAAAAGGATTCACAAAAAAGTTGTTAAATATTTGGACTACGATATTCCGTTTGAAGAATTGAATTTTCATTTAGTTAGAGTTGTCTCACCATCAAAGCCAATGTTTTGTATTTCGTTTCAATTACCAGAAGAAGTTGCATTTGCTAAAAATAGTTCAGATTTATAGGATATTTTCTTATTTTTTTATGTGTATATAGTAAGCTATATTAGTGTTGAGAATAGTCTCAGCTTAATATATAAGATATCTATAACTATTGATATCATAAAAGCTGTTGAAAAAAAATATATATATAATAATCTCATAATCTCATTAATGACATAAATTGCCGAAAGGGTATAATAATAGTAAATTTGAAGTGTGCAAATTTTGTAAAATATGATTATTATTGTAATAATAATAATAGCAATAATACAAATGAAATCAAAAACTTGTAAGTTTCTCAAAGCTGTGTATCGTCACCGCCAAGAACATTGATGGCTCTTTGTCTCCACCTCAGTGAGCTCCAGAAAGAACCGTAACTCCACGTTAAGTCCTCAGCACCTTCCATGTAACCACTGTACTTATTAAATTGTTCGCTCATGTGACCTTCTGCGTCAACATGCTCCTTGATGATTTGTAAGAAAGTGTCAGCATAATTAATCAATGAGTAAGTTGTTTCATGGAATGCAGGTGTACCAAAAGGAATAATTATTTCTTCAGTACTCGATGAGCTAAATTTTAGGGTAGTAATTGAAGAGAAAATTGATGCATGTTCCCTCTTAATAATTAAGTCTGTCTTTTTGTTGTATAAGTTGTAAACGATTTTGTATATTAATTCAGATGCAGTTGCAGTAGAAATAAACCACGGATTACCTTCACTAATACCATAACCGTCGTAAAGATCTTCTGGATATCTACCTAATGCAAATCCTGTTTTAAAACCTAATCTACCATGGTTGATTGGATATCTGTACTTCATATCGTTAATCAAAGTTACCAAAGTACTAAAAACTGATGATTCACTAATAGGGAAGGGTATGATACTTGAGTCATCTTCAACGTCCAGATCATGGGAGCGCAAGGAAGCTAAGACTGAGGCAATGTCCAAACCCGATCTTTTACCTTGCGCAACCAATGATGGAGTTTCAATCAAATAAGGAACATCTGAAACTTTAAAGCCAGAATCGAAAAGAATGAAAAATCTAACAGCGTTAAAAGTGATGGTTAATTCTTTATTAAACTCTTTATCAAGAAGTCTGTTAGAAATTTCCATGCCCGACTTTAAAGCTTTTAGTTGGGTTAAACTAGTAAATAGATGTAACGAATCAATTTCTTCCCATAAATCAAAACCTGTACTATACCAGTTTTTAATGATATATTTTAAATCAGGTTTAATAATCTTTTCGTAAACAAATTTTTCGTTCGGTAAATTTGGATTTGATAATTTTGAGTGGTGATTTTTTAATAAATTTAAATAATTGATGATTGTAATTACTCTCAAACCTGGGCCGTCTCTTTGAGGTCTACCCCAGTTGGAATCAAAAACAGTCGAGTCTGCCATAAACTTAGGTTCACCTAAACCATCCAAAGATTTCCAACTACCTGATAAATTATCAAGTCGCTGCAATGTATAACAATTGTAAATATATGATTCGATCACATGAACTAAATCGTAGGAGCTATCTTGAAAGTCATGATCCTGTAAATATTCCACCAAAGAATTGATTGTAATAGCAGCATCTCTAACCCATTGATAAAAATAGTTCGGTCTTTCTTTGGAAGGTGATGCAATAACTGCACCGTTGGCGACCTCATTCGATTTGATACCAGCACCACCGATATTGGACAAAATACCACGAAAGGAGATATCTTTTTGTTCTTCTAGCCATAAGTCAAAATTTTGTTCGGTTGATTGAATAGTGCTTCTTATTCCATCAGTGACAACAATTTGAGAAGAAGAGTCTGGAATAACCTCTTCATAAAAAAAATTGTAATTAAACTTTTTTCCATTTGAGATCCGATTACCAATTTGGAATGGACTCAATTTAGAAATTTGATCTAGCCATGAGAACGGTGTATAAGCTTCACGCTGTTGATCGCTACGTAGCTGGATAGAACCCAAATTTTGGTAGTGGACTGGGGCACCATGACTAACTGGGGTAGATAATAAAATCGTTAGTATAGTGAGATATATACTATTTTGAAATTTCATCTTGTGTAATCGATCTGTGATAAGAGAATATAGATTTGTGAAATCACAATATAATAGGTGGTAGCAAATATGGTTACGACTATATATATATATATATATAATAAATAAATAAATGAATAAATAAGAGAAAAAATAAGATTGGATATTAGCAATGTTCACCTATGAAAAGGGGATTTATAGATAACCATGCAACTCCCAAGGGTAAACAAAAGAAAAATCTCGTTTTCATGAGGGCAACCTAATACACAGTTACGTCAGATCGGACGAGAGCGGTGATTCATGTAGGGGTGAGCATATCTGAGAGGTAGTTAGCCAGATTTTACAATATAATTGATCCATTGCATGTTTTGGAGATTGTTGTTGTTTTTGGTGTTGTTTTGAATATATATATATATAACTATATGAATATATTTAGATATTTTTATATAAATGTTGTGTCAAGTGACCAACTACAACAATTGCGGGGTGATAAGGCGGCTCAACTATAGGATTGGTGTTGTATTACAACGCAATCGAGTGTTATTTATTGCTTGTTTGATAGTTTCATTCTTTGTTAAGAAAAAAAAAATACAATAGATATATATATATACATATCTTTACATAAGAGCCAAGTAAACTGAGTAATGTTGTTATATAATATTATTTAGAACTTTTTTTTTTCGGAGTTTTTCTTTGTTGTGAAATATTATAAAATCAATTGTTATCTCGGTTGACTTTCAAAATATTTCTTGAGTATCAGAATTATATCTTTATGTCTTCTAACTTTTAAGCAGGATGTTAAATTGACATAATTATGATAAGAAAAACTGACATATTTACTATAAATAAATTTCTATGTTTAAACAATACTAAAGCCTTTTACAGATAACCAAATATGCACATTTTTCAAGATTCATTCCTTAATGATGCGAAATAAGCAATTACAAAAGTTGTTATTGACAACAAAATTAACTAAATTGTTAATTTTTAAACTATGCAACTCGTATAAATTTGTTAGATGTTCTCTGATATTGCAATCATTACAAACTGGATCAAGATAGCTGCCAAAACGTTATAATGTGCCAATAGGAGTTTTATATGCCCGCACTCCCGATGCTCGGTAAGAAGGAATCAGTTATTATAATTAATTGTCTATAGCTCAGCACTGCGATAAGTCCTCTCACCCTTCATCACAAATCGACTTCTTGGGATAAGGTGGATTTGAGTGTATAAAATCACTAAAATTTTGAATCAAAACACAAACCAAGATGCCTATAGAAACAAAGAAATTGATAGATATATTATCAAAATATGCCACTTGTGACATGTCCGACGCGTTAGTTAAGCATAAACATAAATACGGGGGTTCATTACCAAACTTACATAGATATTCAAGTAATAAAAATGGTAAAACGATGGTTGGTAAAGCTTACACCATTCTATTTGCTCCAAAAGATGATCCAAGAGATGAAATTAAGGGTGGCTACATCGACAAGCTACCTGAAGATTCTGTCTTGGTTATTGCAACCACACCAAACTTACAAAAAATTAATGCTCCATTTACAAAGATGTCAAATGCTTTATATGGCGGTCTAATGTCTACAAGAGCCCAATATTTGAAAAGCACGGGAACTGTTGTTTTTGGAAGAGTTAGAGATATTGATGAACACTTAGAATTAAATAGAGATGTTTTTTCATTTGGATTGGGATCCGCTGCTCACGGTCCTGTTGTTAAGATGGTTGGTATTAACGTTCCACTTGAAATTTTAATCGATGGATATCCCGAGCCTTACACCGAAACCATTAATCCTGGAGATATCATTATGGGTGATGATAATGGTGTCGTTAAGGTCGAAGATAACGAGGAATTAAAATCTATTCTGGAATATATTCCAAAAAGAGTTGAGGCTGATACTTTAGTCAAGGAAGATATTTTGAATGGTGAACCCTGTAATCCTGCTCAAAAAAAAAGAAGAGCTGGTTTGTAAAATGCCCCAATATTTTTCATTTAATTATTCTTTATAATTATATTTACGGTGAATGTATTTAAACTTTTTCATTGACATTAATTAAAGACTGGCTTAATAGTTAGTAGCTAAACCCATATCTGAAACGTAAAAAGAAAAGGAGCGAAAAAAAAAGTTCATCATGAAATAATAATTTTTCCAGAAAAACATCTTCATTTCCATCCAACATAACTCAAAGTTTTATTATCGAAAAAACGTAAATCATGGTTGTTGATACTACATATTATGACCTTTTACAAATACCTACAGGTGCTACGGAGCTAGAAATTAAAAAATCTTATAGAAAATTGGCGATAAGGTATCACCCAGATAAAAATCCAAATAATGAAGAAGCAGCAGAAACATTTAAAAAAATCAGCGAAGCTTATCAAGTCTTAAGTGACAAACAAAAAAGGTTAAAATATGATCAAGCTGGTTTAACTGAAGGTAGCGCAGAAATGGCTGATCCAGAAAAATTCTTTGATCAAATATTTGGTGGCGAAGCTTTCTTAGATTTTGTTGGTGAATTAACACTATTAAAGAATCTAACCAAAGAATATGAATTACAGCAACAGCAAGAGTCAGAGGCCGCTACATCACAAGGTGAAAATATTGAAAACCATCAAGATTTCCGTAACGTTCAAGAAGTTTTGAATAATTCCAGCAAATTGCTTGGTGATGACCAGTTAAACAATTTATCCGCTGAAGAACAACAAAAATTAATAAAAGAAGAACTTGAAAAAAAAAACAAAGAGGAAATGGACAAATTAGATGAAGAAAATAAATTACATAGGGAAGAAATCAAAAAAGAACTGGCCAAAAAACTTACTGATAGATTGTCATTATATACCGAAACAGATAAATCTGATGCGATAGTGTATTCATTTACTGAAAAATTTAGATTGGAAGCCGAAAATTTGAAAATGGAGTCGTTTGGTTTGGAATTGTTGCATACCATAGGTAATATTTATTATGATAAGGCAAATATATTTTTGAAATCTGAGAGAACATTTTTGGGTATGGGTAGTTGGTTTGGTACCATCAGAGAAAAAGGTGGTATCATCAGAGATACTTTTAGTACCATTAGTACTGCGTTGGATGCTCAAAAGACAATGCAAGAATTGGCAACCATGAACGAAAGAAGAGAAAAACATAAGGAAGCTGAACAAAATGGAGAAAAAGAAGAAAATGAGGATAACGCTCCAAAAAAAGGTCAAGATGATAATAAACCAAAGGAAACTTTGGAAAAGAAAAATGAAACTACAAAGGAAGGCGAAGTTCATAACAATAAAGGAAAGGATAAAGAGGAAAAAGAAGAGGCACCATTAGCAACCGATGAAGAAGTTGCTGAAATGGAAAAAATGTTGATGGGTAAAATTCTTGCAGCCGCTTGGAAGGGCTCGCAAATGGAGATTTCTTCTAATCTCAGGGATGTTGCTGATGCTGTTCTTTATGACAAATCTGTCGATCTTTCAAAAAGGATCGAAAGAGCAGAAGCATTGAAAATTATAGGTAAGGTTTTCAAGTCTGCTCAAAGATCCAAATGGGAAGCTGAAGAAGCAAGAATTTTTGAAGAGTTAGTTGCTGAAGCGACGCAAAAGAAGAGCAAGAAGAAGTGATTGGTAACTTTTCCCTTTCCATTTAAAAACAAATGTAAAATTTACCACAAATTTTCATTAACTAATTTTATTACTTTTATATATTATGCACTTTTAATTCAGTTTCTAAACTTTAAATTACAAAATTTTATTTTCTAATTATTTCGAATGAATAACTTTATGTACAGTAATTAAAGGGAAAAATAAACAGTGGAGAATGTAGTTTAAAAAGTTTTGAAAGTTAAAGAACAAATCAATAATCCTTTAAACACCGTATCTATAAAACAAGATGAAGTAGAACAAATAAATAATAATGTAGTAGATTATTCTGCTTTTTCGACAGAGTAATAAATCTTTCTCAGATCGACAACCTTCTTTCCTCTTTCCAAAGCAATCTCATCCATTGTTTTTTGTTTTAATAATGCCTCCATGGTACATTTAACAACATTCATCTTACTTCTTGATCTGTAAACACTCGCACTTAAATCTTTAATACCTGCGCATTGAGCCAATTCAAAAATCATCGGGTTACATCTTAAACCGGAACCAGGTGGGGCAGATCTTAAATGAACAACAGAAGCACCAAATTTATGTTCAATATTACCAAAAACAGTTCTATCTTCTAATCTTGGGATTTTAACTAAATTTTTAACTGCCTGCCAATGGGCTTTCAAAATTGCACTACCCGGCTCTTCTGGATCTTTACCTTCACCAATGCCTAGCATACCTTTACCATCACCAGCACAAACTAACGCATAGAAAGAACTGATTTTACCTTTAGAGGTTTGATTTCTAACAGTCTTTAAAACTAAGGTTTTGACTTTTAGACCCATGATATATCTCTCATTGAAACCAGTCGCAAGCGACAATTTTTTGGCCAATTCATCTAATTCAGAACGTTTTTGACTATTATCTAAATTTAAAATTTGATTTTTTGGGATATCAACTTTATTGGGTTGAGTAATTTTAGCAAATGATTCATCTTTATTAACAGCGTGATCAAAATATGAATCTAGTTTAGTAAAATCCGTTAAGAAATGTGGAGCAAATTGAACAGGATTTAATTGTCTCTTAGCAAAATGTTCTGGTTCAATGACATTTTCCGCTGCAAGAATTGATTCAACAACTTGTGGGTCATAATATTTAAGTAAATATTGCATATGGCTCACTTTTTTTGGATCCAAACTTGAAACTTGTTTCTGCAGTATTATCTTGGACGTAGAGAACATACGTCTACTTGCATTATTTAACACTTTCACAGACATCCTTGCTTTTGTACTATACGAGGATTTTTTAGAAGCTTTATTATTTAAATTTCTGTTAATCAACGTCCAAATCTATTTCTCGAATTTACCAGCTTGGAGCTACAAAAAATTTTCTGAATTTCGTCGTGTAGAAACAACTACAAACTTATTGAACTCGTCGCGACGATTTTCTCTAGAACGTTTAAGGTTTGATATAGTTGACTTCCTTCACCACGCCAAGTGTTAATAATAAATAATCAAAATTATATTCATTTTGCTAATTACAAGTAGGAATAAGAACTAAAAATAATAAATAAAATTATATGTATATACATAATTAGATCTTTTTCGGAGCTAAAACTGGTTGTGGTAGTTCCTTCAATGTACCTTCACCTAACATAACCTTACTCATTGACAAATGTAGATTATCAACTTGTAGTTGAGAATTTCTATTCAATGCGTATGCGACAACTTGAGCATTGATTTTCAATTGTTCGGTTTTATATTCTTTCTTTGGATCAAAGATTAATTCAGGTCTTTTACCTTGCACAACAGACGCAAACGTTTGTTCAATCTCTTCTTTTGGAATATGATCTAACAATTTCAAGCTGACAAATGGTCTGCTCAAATTACTTGGTAAAGTTGTGTTAGCGAAAGGATAAATTTTCACATTATATGGTAAAATTTGATAACCTTTCTTTGCAGTATCAATTAGTTTAAAACCTCTCTTACTTGTAAGTTGTTCTAAAGCCCTTAAAACACGGGACTTAGTATCATAACCTAGCTTATCCTTGGTTAATTCCAATTCGGATTTCAAAACATTTTGAGATTCATAAGTTAATGGTTTAGGCTCAGGACCTGAAAACAATGGTTTTTCGACATATTTCAAAGAACGACTAACAGCACGAGAGTAAATAAAATCTAAAAGGAATTCTTTATTACTAGTAAAATTTAAAGTTGGTTTGTTACTTTGAATATTCCTTCTAATAAATGCAACTTTAGCTTCTTGATATTTTGCAAAAGATTGACCTTCAGCACTTAATGCTGAATAATCTGTAGTTTCTTTATCTTCAGTCTTCTTTTTTGGGTTTTTAATTCTATCGTACCTAGAAACAGTTGGAGCTCTATTATTACTTCTGTTTCTATTTTGTCTAAAAGATTTTTGGGATCTGTCTTGGTAAGAAGATGCGTCTTTTCTGTTACCACCTTTTTTATATCCATCACGATTAGTATTTCTTTTTCTGTTATTATCACCAGTTCTATTGTAAGATGCTCTCTTACCACCATTGTTGTTGTCATTATTTCTAGTGTAATTTCCTGAATTTCCTGAAGTTTTTTTTGTATACTTTGTATTATTTTTCTTTGGGAATGCTTTACTGGAGTTTTTTGCAGTTTCAGTGTTAACTTCATTGGTAATTTTGTTCAATTTGCCAAGTAAAGCATTCATATTTGATCCTTCAGAAGCGGATGAAGCTTCAGATGCCATAAATCTTGCTTGACGCAATATTGGGGTACATCTTTTAGTAAACATGCTAATGGTTTGATACTGAAAGGTTCACACGTTTTATTTTCAAGAATATAGATTTAAAGATTTCCAAACATTAATTCATGAATACTCGACCATTTTTTTACGTTTTTGTGAGGAAGTTGAAAAATTCAAACAAAATGCCGGGTAACTGTTGATTAAAAAGGCAAAACTTTTTTACGTAGAAACTCGGAAAATGAAGAGGTTTTCCCCGGAAAACAATAACGGCGATGATTCCGACTCCCGGACTCACACTATACAGGAAGCACTTTTTTTTTCACCTTAACAATATAAAATCAGACAATTTCCTACTTTTGAAATGAAGATAGTAACAACGTTACATAGACTAGTTTATAACTAACTATTCATACTATTCATAATGTCTTTTGCTAATTTCACAAAATTACCTGCTGAGCTTCAGTTATCAGTTCTTGAAAATGTGTCATCGAGCACACTTATTAATTTACTCGAGGCGAGCCGGTATTCCAATATACTTTCAAGATCAATCATTGATTCAAAAATTTTTGAACTAACATTCAATAATGACTCGCTGTTTATTGGCATATTTTCACCACAAAATAAGGGAAGATTGGTAGAATTATATAATACAGTTTGCGTTTCAAATCAATCCACAAATATCCAAACACCAATTTTGGAATCATGCTTAAGTAATGCCTCATTTGAAGATCTTTCTAGTGGTTGTCAACGTGAACAAATTATCGATTTAAACCAAGTTTCTAATAAATTAAATGATCTTAATAAAAATGATGAATTAAACAAAAGAAATTTAGATGATGATCCATTAATGTTTAAAACTCTACGTCAACCAAACGAAAATTTCAAAAATAGTATTTTCCAACTTGGAAATTTAGAACTTACTAGAGATCCATTGAGATCAACAGAATTTGGCTCTTTGCCAGCTCCTAAAGATGATGGTGAAACTTTATTGAATAATAATAACTCTTCATGTATACATTTAGTCGTTCATGAAGACTCTCCATATATTCAGTTGAAATTCGAAATGCAATTAAAAAGATTAGATGGATTGAAAAAATTATTCGAATTCCGTACAAAACTTTCACCATTGGCAGATGAGAATAAAGTTACGCAAGGTGTTTTAGAATTTGAAAATGGTGCTATTAAAATTGATTATAAGTTGACTAAGGGGCAAGAAGTCCCATCCATGGGTGATTACGATTATGATATTTTCTACAATTATGATGTCGAATTTGGAAATATCGATGTTAAAAATGGTTATCTATTGGGTTGCGTAGAAGAAAGTGAATATTAGGTTAATAAAAGTTTTTTTTTTTGGGTGGGTGCTAATTGGGATTGGACTTGGTTTTTGTAATAATATATAACTTGGCATGTGCGTATCTATAGCAGATATATATATATATATATATATACGTATTTCTTTAATATACTTTAATTTGATAAAATACTTAAAAGCGTAAGGAACAAAATACAAAAAATGTGTACCTTAGTTGCGCGTGCATGAATCGTTAATGTTTTTTTGCTATGATACCGGTTATCTGAAGTTTGAATTTACAGCATTATCTTGCTCCCATGTTTTGGAGAACCAAAGTATAAAACTTAACTTGGTAAATGCTTTCAAGAAAGTAATAATATTAAAAGCAATAAAAGAATTGCTATCGAGTTTTGGTTTATCTGAGAATAAAATAATTTTCATAATACAGTGAACTTATCCTAAACCGCAAGTTGGAGGTCCAAGTACTCAATTTGTTAGAACATGGACCAAAAAAAACGAATGTATTTAACCAGTATTGGGTGTGTGGCCGAGAGGTTAAGGCGTCAGGATCAGACTTCACATATAAGTACGATTTACCTGATTTTCTATGAGATTTCCTGGGTTCGAACCCCAGCACACTCAGCTGACTGTTTTTTTTGCTATCAGTCAATGATACTGTGTTATGTGTGAATATCCGAATCAATAAAGGTCCAAGTAAATAGCAATCAAGTGTATGGAGCACCTACTGACGTAGTTCTGTTTAGTGAATGCTCTTAATAATTACATGGAGCCCACAAAATTTTTCTTTAGGGTGCGGGGTGAATTTTTTGAATTTGGCAGAACGTAACACAACAGTTTTTAGTATGAGTTGCTTTTTAACAACTTTAGATGGGTCTGGACTCTGTTAAATTTATCTAGTGACTTTGTTTTGAAACTCCTATTTTAAAGCTTCAACAGTGATACAGTAGGTTATTGATAGATGTCGATGGGATATGTAATAAATAGACAAAGGAATAAATAAATAAGATTCTTGGACTTTTTAATTGCCATGTCCTTCTATTCTGTGGGAAAAAAAATTATTCTCGATAACGGAAATCTCATAGCCTTGAAGCTGAGAATTAACAACTGTTTATCTGTTTTAATATAGAATATAATGATGTGTTCATTTTTAGATCTTGTTAAAAAGGTGGACGTTGTACCATATCCGCATGAAGTTTTAGATTATAATACATTTTTTAAATCTGTGTATAATTTCTATTCCGATGATGGGCTTTTCCAATTAGGTTATTTGTTACCAATAGTGGTTGACAAAATGAGATTAAATCCATCCATTTTTTCAGTTGATGATAAAACTAATATTGTGAGATTACAGCCAAGTTTAAATACATTGGAAACGAGATCAGCTGCCTTGAATAATCTTGCTAAGATTTGGAAATCAAACAATGTTTTTGATACTTTGAATGGTTGGCGTAATGAGTTATATACAATATATTCACCAACAGGCGAGCCATATATGCGCTTAGAGCGTGCTTTGTGTCCGTTACTAGGTGTTGTGATGTATGGTGTTCATATCAATGGTTATGTAATTACTTCAACTAATGAATTAAAAATTTGGGTTCCACGCAGAGCTAAAAATAAACCAACATATCCAGGCATGCTCGATAATACCGTCGCTGGTGGTCTAGGTTATCCATACGGTTGTTATGATACCTGCTTAAAAGAATGTTATGAAGAAGCCGGTTTAGATGAAGATTATGTTAGGAAAAATATAAAAAGTGTAGGATCAATTTCTTATCTCTATCAAATGAATAAAAATGATTGGCATAATGAGAAAGGGTTAGTTCAACCCGAGGTTGAATATGTTTATGACTTGAAAATTGATGAAAGTATAATTCCGCATCCTGTTGATCATGAAGCTGAGGATTTTAGATTAATGAGTATTAACGAGATCATTGAAAGATTGAAAAATGGTGAATTTAAGCATAACTGTGCTGGAATTATCATTGATTTTTTAATAAGATTTGGTATTATTACGCCAGAGACAGAAAAAGACTTTATAGAAATTAATAGTAGACTCCATAGAATGTTACCTTTTCCAGTTAGAAGAGGTTAGGCTGAACAAAAAAAATCATTACTTTTTTTTTCATTTAATTATCTTTTAGTTGAAAATAGTTAACTATATATCATTTATAAAACGTAATCAGAAAAGCAAAACTATTTACTAAAGTGAAGCTTTATGTCCATCCATTGTCTCTTCAAAACTTCATCAACGGTCAAACTGACATTACCATACGTCACTGGAGCAAAGAAAATAAATGAAGTAACTAAAATACTTAACAACAGAACAACTGTGGACGCAAAATGTACAGTTTTTAATTTATTTGGAATTTCACCTTTAACCGCCCATTCTGGGTTTCTATTATCGGTAAATAAGAATTCCAATAATCCACCTGCAAATAATGCTGCTAGAAGATGAGCTGGTAAATAATGATGCAAAAATTTTTGTCTACCCATTAAAAAAAATGGTAAATAGTGGAAACCCCAACAAGTAAAGAAAAAACCAAGATTTGTATAAAGTCTGTATCTTGCTTTATCAGTTAAAATATGAATATTTCTTTGCTTAGTTAGTTGATCGAAACAAATTATAGCAATATATGCAACGATCATAATACATTCAAACCACCAGCCTGGAACATTACCAACAAAGAAAATTTGTTGTTTCAAATCATTATTTGTCCAAAATGAAACTCCGGACATACACAATGGCCATTCATTTGGCTGAGAAGCAAATGGATGCTCTGAAGATAATTTATTATTATGTTCAAACATTAAAAGTTGTAATTCCCACCATTTTTTCAAAAATGGAAGCTTCTTAACTGGTTTTGGTATATATATAGCTCTTGGACCGTTCAAACCAACAATGGTATCAATGACCCAATTGTTATCATTATCTGAAACCTTTTTATTACCGTTAACTTCTTGTTGATTAAATCCCCAGTCTGGTAAAAGCTCATCATCATGTGTCCACATGGCAACAACGGTTGGAACATGTAAAAATTTGACAACAGACGCTTTAGTTTTCAAAATGGAATCCTTTCTTTTATCAACAGGGTCAAATTTGAATAATGTATCGTTAAATCTTTGTGCGTCACCGTCTTCCATTGAAATAACAGTGAATTCTTCATTGGTTGGATATAATGGAGATGCAACATCATGAGTTAACAAGTAACCGTTAGTAAGAACATGTCTTAGTCTGAAAGAATCTCCCTGTTTAACGGCATGATTTAATTTAGATTCGGCAGGGAATACTTCAGCTGGTAAGATTTCCCAATAATTGTTTTTGTCATCCTCTGTATTCTTGACACAAGTAACTTGCTGACCTTCAGAAGATATTCTTCCGTCTTCATAACGTAATGGATATCTATAAGGATGAGAGTGTAAAAAACAATCGGTGTCTTTATGTTTAATAGTGATAACATCATAATAGTTAACTTCTCTGGCTTCCTTTGCCAATGGAGAATCACCTAATGTTTCCTGGAAATCGGCACTCATAAAAGCATCACCAGGACCTGATCTAGTTAAGATTGCAAAATGTATATAAAACCAATTTAAATAAATGATAAATGGAACAACAATTAGCAAAAAGAATCTTGCAACTAAGTGTTTACAAAATGATTCAAGGCTAAGACCTTTTTTATAGTCTAGCAATTGCCATAAATCAATGGCAACAGCAGTACCAACAGAAAAAAAAGTCAGAACACCAACATATTTGGTGGAAATCACGCAAGAAAGTGCAACACCTGTCAAAAATAACCATTTATACCATTCAATAGAGAATGGTTGTTTTCTCAATTTAGTAAATTTGACATAACAATAAATTGAGGCTGCAACAGATATAATTAAAGTGGCGTCCAAAAGGATCAATCTTGTCTCAGCAACGTGAGCATTATCAAAACAAACCAAAGCTGACGCAAAAATACAAGTCCAAATTGAATAACCACATTCTTTCATGGTTAAAAACATTAGTGGAATAGTAAGTGTTCCCAAAATAGCAGAAAGAGATCTCAATGGAATATAAGGGATAGAATTTTCAATATAACTATCACCAATATTATCAAATTTAAACTTACCGTCAAATCCAATTAAATAACCCACAAAAGCGATTAACATCTTGGCAAAAGGAGGATGGAGATCAAAAAAATAAGTTCTTTCAATATAATAAGATGCAAATTTACCAAAATGAACTTCATCAAAGACTACTTCACTTGGATACCAAATGTAATAGAATCTAGTGAAAAATGCCAAAAGTGTCATACCGATATTGGCTAAATGATACCATTTTTCCATGCTTTCATCAACCGTTTTGACTTCGTCGTTTGATTTCAACAATGCATCAATGGTTTCCAATGATTCCGATGTTTCTATTTTTTTTGATACCTTTTTAGGAGCCATCTTTAAAACGGAGAAGTGAGAATGGATTTATTCAATAGAATGAGATGGATGTTTACAGATCTGAAAGAAAAGGAACGTTAAATTTTGATGACACGTACATAAAATTCCAATAATGTGTGGTGTACGGATGCCAGAGGATTATTTGTTACACGTCGTTTTAAAGGCGTAAAACGATGATGAGTTTCTGTGCAGTTTTTTTTGCTTAGCATAAATTTTTCTATCTTCCTAACCTTCCGTTGCTCACTTAACAAACTTTAGAATATGCTAAGATCATTAGTGAGTCAACAACGTGGGGTTGTTTTCAAACCTAGTTACTGTATACCATCAATAACTAAACGTTATTTTTCAAATCATGATATGATGGAGGCATTTGGTGCTCCTCCAAGCAAGCCAGCTTCAAATTCCATATCAAATTCCAATAAAAGTTCATCATCCTCTACAGATTTAAAAGCTGAAAAAAAAATAGATCCTGCAATAAATATTAATCGTGATTTTAGTTCATCTTTATCGTCAACAAATTCTACTGGCGCTAATTCAGGTACAATTGATCAAGTTTTTGGTTCTTCACTTAATGACTTTAGCTCTTCGGAACATAATTCAAATACGACAAACTGGTCAAATTCATTCCACGGTTTAGGTGTTGCCCCTTTTAGCAAAGAATCACAAGAGATATTGTACACAGCATTACCAGATAATGATATTGAAATTACTCCAGATGGGTTACTTTATTTACCCGAAATCAAATATAGAAGAATCCTGAATCGTGCTTTTGGTGCCGGTGCTTGGGGACTAGCACCAAGATCTGCAACATTAGTGAGTAAGCAAGGTATGGGAGGTTTATTGACTAGAGAATATGGTTTAGTTATTCATGGTAGATTGGTTTCAATTGCAAGAGGTGAACAAACTTTTTTTAATGAAAAGGGTATTCCTACCGCAACTGAAGGTTGCAAAAGTAATGCCTTGATGAGATGCTGTAAAGATTTAGGTATTGCTTCTGAGTTATGGGATCCAAGATTTATTAAATCTTTCAAGAAAAAGAATTGTGAAGATTTATTTGTTGAATATATTCCAACCAAGAAGAAGAAGAAGATTTGGAAAAGAAAAGATGAAGCTGTTGAATATCCATTTAAAAAGTAAAATTAGTCGATCAGATCAATTATGTGTCAGCTCTGGAATAATTATGTTAATCGGTAATGTGTAGATAGCTTAGTAAGATGTTTATAGTTTATGAATCAAATTTTTTTTATCAACTTATAAGTTTTGTAGGAAAAGTGATCTAACTTTTTCAAAATATTTAAGCTCATTTGTACAAAACCGAAAGCGCCAAAAAAATATATTGAAAAAAAAAGGAAAAATTGTATTATTCCCTAATATTAATTTATAGAAGTTAAAAAAGTGAAAAAGAAATTGAAAATAGAAATATCTAAGTTAATTTACTTATAAACCTTGTAAGTTTCTTCTTCTGTCTCTTTCTTCAGCAATGGTTAATTTAATACCCTTACCCTTTGGTAATGAGACATATGGTTTACCAGCTTCTTTACCAATAATGAAAACATTGGATAATCTGGTAATGAAAGTGTTGTCTAAAGAATCCTTGATGTGGACTAAATCAAAACCACCTTCGTGTCTTTCCTTGTGAACAATAACACCAACTCTACCCAAGTTACGACCACCAGTAACCATGGCTAATCTACCAGCGTCAAAAGATAAGAAATCAGAAATTTTACCAGTTTCTAATTCAACTTTAACAGAGTCACCGACCTTGATTTGAGGATCTGGGTATCTAATAGTTCTACCATCGTGTGTAACAACGTATGGAATAGCTTTCTTACCTAATTGAACCTTCTTAACCTTACATAATTTGTAAGCAGCTTCTTCAGCAGTGATTCTGTGGATAGCAAATTTACCCTTGATATCGTAAACTAATCTGAAGTTTTCGTTGGTGGCATCTAAAGAGATGACATCCATGAAACCAGCTGGATAAGTAGTGTCAGTTCTGACCTTACCGTCAACCTTAACTTGTCTTTGCATCAAAATAGCATTGACTTCTCTACCGTTTAAAGCATACTTTAATCTGTTTCTTAAGAAAACAATTAATGGTAAAGATTCTCTTAATTTATGTGGACCAGCAGAAGGTCTTGGTGCGTAAACACCAGACAACTTGTCTAACATCCAGTGCTTTGGAGCAGCTAATCTCTTTAAGTGGTGCTTTCTGAATTAAAAAAAATACTTAGTTAGTAAATTAATTCATTAAATAATAAAGATTAATGTTTGTATCATCACCTTAGTAAGAAAGTAAGATTTGTTTTTGGACTGATAGCGTCCTTCATATGTCTTCGTAAATATATTAAGTTGATTTATATCAAACAATATAAAACAAAGACATAGGTTAACAGAGTTATAAAAACTACTCCATTAACATTTTATAAGCTGCACAATAATAAAATATTGACAGATATATAATAAAAATTACCAACAATTTGTATAATTAAAGCATTTTAATACTTTTGGTGTCACATAGATAATAACTATGATGATACAATCTTCAAATGTATAGTACATACGGTCCTCTACCCATTTTGTATTAAAATATTCTATGATTTAGTTGATGATAAAGAAGAAAAGATGCTAGCTAATGACTGAAAAACGCTTGAATTTTTTTTTTTAATAGACTGAAAAAAAAGCCTGCTCGCGAAACCCAAAAAAAGACACAAAATTACAAAAAAAAAGGGTTATTTCCAAAACTTATATACACGGTGCGAGGAGTTTAAAAAATAATAGTCACTTTCTGTCAAATTAAATAAGGTTGTCTAATTACTACCGAAATTATAACCTATTTAGATTTGAGGTGTGAACAAGTAAATAGGCTTTAGTGAGTAAAATTGTGATAGCTAAAGAAATCCTTATTAAGAATACAATTAAATAAAACTTGAAATTAAAAAACGAGGAACCAGGGAACAATAAAAAAACAAGTGAATAAATGAATTATATATATATAAAAAGGTCGTAATCATAAAAAGCATAAAAAGAATTAATAATTCATAAAAGTAACGGATGAAAATCATAAAATTAAAAAGAAGTTTAGAGTGAAGCATGATAATATTCAGCTTAGTTCCAATTTTGAATCGCATATTTCTTCAATAATTGACCTAAATTGAATTCAGCAGAACAGTCATTATAAAAAGTAATATTTGATGCTAGGCTCTGATACAATTCAACATCTTCACCGCACGCATCTTTCAAAGCAGATAAAATATGTGGCTCAATAAAGTCATAGAAAACGACGTCTGTTAAATCATTAGACTGATCAAACGATGTTTCATGAGATTGTATAACATTTGGAACCCAAAAATTTGGTAATTTTTTATGGATTGTATCATCACCTCCAATTCCTAAATCATCTTTAGTAGTGTAGCCATAAGAGATAGCCCTTAGTTTCTCATCTGTTTCTGAATTGATTGTGTCCATCAAATGTGTATCTGCGATTAGATTTGCATTATTTAATTTTTCAAGAGCTCTTTGATGTGGTGATTTTAAGTCATTATTTTCCAAAATAAAGTCACCATTGTTTAAAATATCCTTTATTTTCAATGCAACAGATGAAGGAACAGAAGGAATAATTTTCCATTTATTTTCAAATGGAGAAACGGTGAATAAAGAATTTTTAGTAAAGTCACCTTTATATAAATCATATCTAATTGATCCAGTGTTGATTATAATTATTCTTGAATTATTATTATCATTAACATATAAATCTTGATCTTGATCTTTTTCAAGATCACAGATTTTTGGTTCTAGTTGTACAAGAACATCATTTTCTAAAAATCTTAGTAAAGAATGTTTATCATTACCTTTATAATCCGCCGCTGACATATAATAATTTTGTGGAACCTTACCATAAGATTCATCCAAGCCTAATAAATCATTGAAATTAGAAAGTTGCTGAGAAACAAATAAGCCTTTTTCTGTGTTGAAAGAATCTAAGTTTGTGTTATTTGTATGATGCATGAAAGAATGCAAATTAAAATCCAGATATTTTCTATCAATATTATTCTCAATGAATTCATCTAAATTAGTATTATCAGCATTATCAACAGGTAAATTTTGAATTGATAGAAAACCAATAGTTTCACAATAGCGACCACTTTGTAAACCAGAAGATAAATTATCTAGAATTGAAAAATCTCTAATATGAGAATGACCTCCAAAATATTGAATATAAGTATTTGGGAAAAACTTTCTTATAAAAATATGTAGTTCAACAAATTCTGTCCAATCTTGCGTAACAGGCATATGGCCAAAAATTACTAACGTATCAATTTCGTAGTTTTCGGCATAATCAGTTAATAAACTAGCTAACCAATTTTGTTTAATAATTTCCGAAATAGGTGTAACTCTAACTCTTTCATTGCTCCACAAAAATTCAAACATAAATGACAAACTTAAAATTTTGTATTTGTTAATTTCAGTTTCAAAATATCTATGGGTTGAATTACCAAAAACTACCCAATCATTATTATCATTTAAGTATTCAACATTTGTGGAAATAAAACTTTCACCGTATCTTGGTAAAACATTTTCAAACTCAAATTTACTAATTTCGGCACTGTACATTTCATGATTACCGAGTGTTATTAAATCATAATCTGCCATCATAAAAACCTTTGTAGATAATTCACCTTTAGGATTGGTTAAATCACTCAAACCATTGCCATCGTGTCTATCACCAGTGTCGATTGTTAATAGATCACCATTATTATCATTTGAGATCTTTTTTAAGTTTGATTGAAATGAAACAAAATCCCCCCAATCTGAAGAATATTGTTTTTGATTGGTATGACCCATATACCACCCATGGGTATCTGTAGTATGGAGAAAGTTTAGGCTGCCTAGTCTAATGTCTCTTAAGGGTTCGTTAAAATTTGGTAATCTCGATTTTAGTTGCTGTCTAATTATTATGCTGTTATAAGGGGAAAAATATGACGATGAGAACGAAGATAAAGAAGATGAAAACGATGATGAGCCTTCAGATGATGATGATGGTGATAATGAATTATCTTCTAGTTCAGTTATCACTGACCGAAGATTAAGTAATATAAGATACAGGATGAAGCAGAAAGTGAACAGCTGTGCAATGATGAACATTATAACGAAGTATAATCAAAAAGAATTGTGTCTAAAGTATGGTATCAAATAAGGACAGAAAAGAATTTTTGATGATAAAACTTATTAGTAATGTCTTGTGATGAAGGGGTTTCAAACGGTTACAAAATTCAACTAATTTATCTATTGAGCTAAGCTAAACACAAAACAAGATAAGAATTAAAAGCTGTAAAGGGGCGATGGAGTGATTGAAAAGTATATATATATATATATATGAATTAAGGTCTAGGAGTAATAATCTAACGGTAAATAAACCTGCTATCGAATGATGGAAGTTAAAGGATGTGGAATGTTTGTAGATGTCTGTATGAGGATTATTAATAGGTTGACAGGTAGGTTATAGCCTCGTAGTTAGTTATTTCGGAAGCATCGGATGGAAGGACCGGTTAAGCCCACATAGTAGACTGGAAAGTTTTCATTTTCCCCTTTTGGGTTTAATTGTCGTTCAGGGTTCAGTTTCTACAAGTTGGCTATAGTGGAAAATAGCTGTTTTCTATTCAGTTTACCTGTTCTTTGGTTACAAATGCTGTCCATGGTAGTATATTTTGCTACTGGAGGACTTTATTTGTATGATTTATTTATGATTGCTGCTTTTGGTATTTTTAATATTTACATTGTGGCGGATGACCCAACCAATTAATTCCAATTAGTCTAATTACTTACTCGAAGAAGGAATCCGCTTTGCCTCACGCGTCGTATATTTCGCGTCGCAGTCTTTCGTTCAATTTGGGATTGGAACATATTTTCAAAGGGATTACGGTAAGTTGTAATGGGGATAGAGATTTGGTGGTTGAGTTTAACCTTAAAATGTCTGGATGTTGATTTAAGGATGCCGGTGTTTGTTGTTGCTACAGTAGTGATTTGCCAGGTTTATTAGAAAATATAAACATTGCGCAATATAAACATTGACAAAAGATGTTCAAGACAGTGTTTCATTTGATTAGACTATATGGAAGTTTTCAGAAAAGCCAGAACTCACTCATATGGCAAAAGAATTTAATTTCAGAAATTTAAGAAATATAGCAGTAAAATATTCATTGCCGAACTAGTGATAATTAACAACCAGCGATGAGATGAGGCTATATTATATTGTAAAGGGAAAACTTTCTCACCAAAATGAATTAAATTATGTTTTTTGCAGCTGAATAGGTTATTTATTATTTCTAAAATTGTTAATGTTTTGAAACCAGCAATTTTAAAGGAGTTATAGTCGATTTTATCCTGTTGTAACATCCAGTTAAATCATGTATAAATCACAATTGTATCCTTGTTTCCTATAAGTTGGAAACAAAAATTTCACATTATAGAGTTGTTGAAAAAAAATTTAAGCCAATAATTAACAAAAAGGCGTTTGTTTTCACAACCGACGAACGTAGACAGGCATTATGCAACAGCTTTCAAAGTATCAAATTTGGGTGAAAGTTGGATAAACATGATATATTTTCATTATCTGAAAAACTTCGAGAACAATGCTGAAATGATCACATTGGATTCAATTATATTTTCTCGCTTGAGGATTTAAATCAATAATGAGGGAAATAAACAAGGAATTATTTATCAGACTTAGATATTGAGATAGAATAGGTGATACACACAACTACGCTTTAAAGTACGATCTCTTGCCAACAGGGAGATCGCCATCTTTGGTCGCAACATGTTAATAATCGAAATTTGAAGTCCGAACTAAACAAATTCAAATATAGGATAATTCTATCATTGCAAAATAAAACAGAGCTTTATGATTAATCCACCATATAGCGAAATTGAGTCTAAATACAAGATAACGTAATATTCACCAAATTTGTAATACTGGAATCAATGATTAAGGAATTACTCTTAATCTTCCACTAAAAACAAAAGCATAAGCAGCCAAGGAAACAATGCTAAGCAAATTCGACATCATACTTAAATCATGATATTTAGCAAAATTTTTATTCATTTCGTCCAACCTAGTTTTGGCATTTGCGACGTCACCATTAAAAGTTAAATCAATAAATGAAGACAATTTAATTCTTTTTTCGTAACAAGATGGTGTAAAATAAAAAAAATTCATGTAACCGCCTAATTGACAAGCACTCAATAAAAATATACCCTTAATTGGAATTAACGATGGTGCTGTTGATATAAGAATAGGAGGTGCCAAAAATTGAGTAATAAAATGAATCGGTAACATGGTAGATTGGAAAACACTTAAGTCTTTCCTCGGTAGTGTCTCAATTGCCTTTTTTGAGCCAATAAAAGAATAAAATATACTCGAACCAAGCGTATAACTGTAAGTCAAAATATGGATCGGTAGTAAAATTGACATTGTCAAATATAGTAGAGAATATATAATTTCATCGCTAGAGAAGAGAAGTACTTATTAAGGCCATACTTAATTTTCGAGTAAAAAAAACTGATGGTTAGATTAAAAAAATCACCGATTATCAAAAATACGGATTCCTTAGTTTGTCGAATAGAAGTTATATCAAACCCGTAACGTAGAATGACCTGTGGGTATATAACATATAACTGAATTAACCTAAAAATAACTTAAATAACCAAAAAAAAAGTCCGAAAAATTTAGTGTTCTATTGTGTAGGATTCCGAATTAGAAAAAAGAGAAGATATGTCTGTCGTGTCTAGCTACGTCTGCCTAACTTTATTCCAAAACCAAGATTGATGAATTGGTAGTTTGATTTTTATAGAACCAAAGCCGGATGCTAACAAAACAGCAATTGATGCCAACGTCGCAACTAGAACAATAACATGCCAATAAAGTGACAACAGTTTGCCATATTGTTGATGTATTAATGGACAGAAAAGAGTTTACAAGCGGTCGATAGAAAAAAATAATATGCTATTAGTAACAGGATCTTTTCATGAGAAAGCATTGTCTACGATTTTAGCCTATGGTAGCATCCAATGGTACAATTAATCCAAATACAATGTTTTGATAAATTAATGATAACTACCTTACAATTGATAATAATTTACATAAAAACTGGATCACGTGGACTATTCGTGTACGGATGTGTATTCTTGGATTTTCTTGCACGTTTACATTATTGACAGCTTTGCTTGATTACGTAACCAGTTGGGAAATTGAGGGGAAAGTTTTTTGTAAAAGAAAAACTCTCACTGGTGAGAAAAATATAAAACCAAATTCAACAGTAACATTGTCTTAAATAGAAGATCTGTAGTAACTACATTTGTAACTAACTACGCTTTAGACGCTCATCTACGTTCCATCAACCATTGATTATCCAAAACATAGGTATATTCTTCATTGAAACTCTATATTTTTTCTTTCAGTTACCTTGATACATCAATAAGAGTAAGCTCAATTCACATATCATAATATAATACACCTACAAGAACAATGTCTACAGAACAAGTGACTCAAGTCGAATCTTTTAAACTTCCAAGACCTTTCATTTTAAGAGATTCGGATGTGAAAAAGCCAGATTTTGAGCCAGTTAATACCATTGTTGAAGCTTCCAAAATTATGGTTTATTCAGGTATTTTTTTGGGTGGTATGCATTTTAGAAGATTACTTCAACATAGAATGGGTGCTGCCAGACCGGGTCAGCAACGTTATTTGGCCTTATTTGAATTAAGCCCAAGACATTTCATATCCATTCCACTGGCTCTTGGTACTTATAGTTTCTTATCAAACTCTTTTTATAATTTAGATGAAGAAAGAACATCAGGTAATGAAATAATCTCAGCTTCTGCTGCAGTTTTAGTTGCCACTATTTTCAAGAAATCTATGGCTCTAAATCAAAAAATTGGTACAGCTTTAGGTATGGCTGCTGTTCTGGGTTTATTTAAATGGGCAGGTGGTTTAGTTGATACTTATGATACCAGTTTTACTTATATGTCTCAAACTGGTCAAGTTAACAACCAAGAATCTAATAAATCCTTAGACGAAGAATTTGCTAATGGTACTTACAAGAAACAAGGGTTCTGGGAACTTTTATATAGAAAACCTTTATCTGAAACTATTGAAGATCTTGGTGAAGGTAGAGGTATTGGTAAAGCTTAAGGTTAAAGATGGTTAAAGGTTTTGTCTTATTTATTCCTCAGTCTATTTCTTATATCTCAATCTTTATTATTCTCCTTTATTTATTCATCACACTTCCTCAATAACAAAAAAATATTATTATATAGTCCTACATTTATAACTTACTTTTTGTTGTTTATTTATTTTAAATTGATTTACTCATTATATTTATTGATACTTTTATTCTTCTTTAATTTTGTTAAAAAGCAGTGTAAAAATATTTATTATACAAATTGTTCAATTAATTTTATTTATATTAGTTATATCATTTATATTATTTGTTTTATATGCTTCATTTTTCATACTTAACAACCACTTTGACTTTACCAGGACAGTTGTATTTTTTATTTAATTTCTTAATTTTTTTTTGCAACCCAATAATTCTACTTTTAATACTGTAACTATATTTAATATCATCAATAGGTAAAATCACTATGACTTCGTTTTTAACATCTTTTTCCTTTTTACCAATTTCATTACATTCATCATCAGAGCAAGCATCATTATCCGTTGTACTATTCAATCCAACATCACTTTTTGATTGAAACAATAATGATCCAGGTCTAATATTGCCACCCGGATGAACACCACAAATAACATGCATCATTTTACCACAATATTTTGTCCAATAAATTAAACCTTCACCAAATTCTGGATCGGAATTCAACACTAATTTTTCTAAGTTTGCATAATAATTTTCTTCACTTGGTGGTATATCAGCTCCCCATCTTTCACAACATGCGATACCAATTAATGCACGAATTTTATGTGATAAACCATGTGAGCCTGCAATAATACCCGTTGTTGCAACGTGTAATGCTGCAGTTGGTTGTAATTCCTTTGGATATGAGCAATGGACAAATGCGATATTACATAACGCAGGAATAATTCTATTTTCAACATCTTTTGGTACAATGTTTGGTTGAGAAGGTAAACCAGTTTTAAGTAACTCCATATATTTATTTGATAGTAGAGGTGCATAAGGTCTTGTTGCAGTTAAGATTGGATCTTCTAATTTAATTTCATTTGGAATCATTGAATATAAAACACCCTCACGAACACCACCTTCACTAAAATGGACAGATTTAATCCTTGGTAATGATTCAAATGCCGCAGAAAGTAATAAACCAACAGATGGTAATTGTTGTTCACGGCGAGCCGAAACCCTGAATAATTTACCGTTGCTACCTTCCCTGTCTAGTTTTGGAACTTCACCTTTCAATAATAAGTAATTGGTCATTTTTTCAACTTTATCAAAAGTAGTTGAATAACCATTGATTATAGTTTTAATTGGATAATCAGGTTCGTTTGCAATTATTAAATGTCCCAAGCCTCTTAAACCACCGCCACAACAAAATAATCTAAAACCATTATTTTGCTTTGCTTCATCAATTAATTCTTGTGGTAAATTAATTTTTTCTAGAGCAACATTATATGAGCTTTTGATTTCATGAAATAATTCATTTACATTTTCATGTTTCAATCTATGGGTTAAAGCTGCTGCACCATAAGGTAATGAAACCGGATGCTCACTGATCTTAACTTCGCCGTTTTTAGCACTGATCCAACTAATTTGTGTTGAACCACCTCCTAGATCCATAAATAAACCTGAAATTCCATGAAATGAAGAAGCAACACCATATGCACCTGTAGTTGCTTCTTCTTCTTTACTTAGCAGTGAAACTTTCCAACCAGTTTCATTAAAAATCCTGTCTCTAAATTCTTTCGAATTTGACGCTTCTCTAGTTGCTTCTGTCGCAACAACTTTAACACCATTTGATGGAACACCAAAATCTTCACAAATCCATTTGAATCTTTTCATTGCTTGAATAATCTCATTAATTACATCTTCGGGGATAGGTTTTTTTTTTTCACTTGAGTTGGCATTAGCACTATCAACTAATTGAGCATCAAATAATGAAATTCCTAATCTGTCTTTGAAAATACATGGCATAATTCTAGCATGATGTGAAGCCTTTGAAGAAATTGAAAAACGAATGCCGTTTGAACCGATATCAACGATTGCTGTAAGTGCTCTTGCAACAACAGATGCTTCATTTTCATTGTTATTGTCATTTTCATCATCTATACCATAATTATCATCGATATGATGACTGTCTGGAGTATTTTGAAAATACACATTATCCTCCATAGACATCGCGTATAAAGAATGCTGTATAAACTCTCTGGTATGGGTATCTAATTAAAGGGAAGTAACTATACGGTAATAGTTGTACAATAAAAAAACGGAGTATTCGAATTTGATAAGAAATACTACTGCTTACTTATACGTTAATTTTTTCTTTCTTCATCTGTGTGAAGAAAAATAGTAGAATTTTAAAATTCAAATTATTCATACGCACCGTGGAATTGGCAGTCAAGTTTTTGAAGTTAATAATACAGGTTTATTAATTATCCACACAACACTCACTATCATAGGGTGTCTAGATAATTTAAAGAAAATTATAATATAGATATGGAAGATACTCTATTTGGCCTAGCAGAAGCCACTGATGCTGTGAAAAGCACCGCCGATCAGGCAAATTTGGTGGACGAATTCCAACAAGTTCAAGAGAATCAAGAAACGGAATCAAGTGCTCAAGCTGACACAACCTCTGACAAGGATACAGAACTACCACCAAAAACAACGGATATATTACAAGAAGAAGAGAAATATGACGTTGATTTTGGCAAATTTGGACATTTTTTGATCAAATGTGGTATAAATATGGTTCTACCTTTCATCAACGGAATGATGCTGGGTTTTGGTGAGATATTTGCCCATGAAATGTGCTTTAGAAACAATTGGAGATTTGCTAGAGTTTCACCTGCTATTCGTATGGTTGAAGCTTCTCATAAAAGGGATATTGCCACTGGAAATTCCGTTTTGCTTTGATCGTGAGCAAAAACTCCTCTCACCAAATCATTCAACCGAGAAATACGAAGTTACTCCGTGTTTTTCTCTCCCCCACAATTTGATTGCTCTTTACACATTTTTTATAAATACAACCATAGATCAGGTCTTTCTGTAAAGATAATAATAACCAATAATAATCAATAAATTGCCGATAATAATAAAACTATAAATAATGTACGATACTCAAATACCGCTTTCTAGAGGTAACGCATATCTTGCCAGAACAATCCATAATTTAACTTCGTTTTACGCTAAAAGAAGGAAACCAATCCTTAGAACCTGTTATGTTTTGATAATTTACCTTATATTTAACAATGGTACGAATTCAAAAAAAAGAAAGCCAAACTCAATCACAAATTCAAATAAAAATACAGGTAAATTTCAGATGAATAATGATCCCAAAACTAAAAATATTTGGCTGAAAATATGGTACAAAATTAAACATACACCAACAATTTTGCTTCTTTCCCAATTAAACTATAGAGATAAAAGTAGTTTCAAAATATTATTCCACTTGGTTTCACAAATAACATTGTTGGTTGTTAAGGCGTTTTTAACATTAAAAGTTGCCGCATTGGACGGTGATTTGGTTTCTTCTTTGGTTTCTAAAAAATTCAGGAATTTTTTCAAATTAATCTCAGTTTGGTTAATAATAGGAATACCTTCTTCAATCACAGATTCTTTACTTCTAAAAACCCAAAGTTTACTAGCGCAATCCATTAGAATTAACATTACCGAGAAATTACTCGACGATTATTTACCCTCAAATGGCAATTCTACCATATATCAACTAATAAATCAATCAAAAGGGAAACATAATGATAATGATAATGGTATTACTGAAGATGAAGGTGAAATAGTGACAATTGGCGACCCAAATCATAGGTTAACAACTACAGTTGAACAATTTTCTCAATCTTTCAGTATATTGCCGTCGCAAATTTTAACACCTTCATTAGATATTTTACTGGCTGCAAATCAAATGTCAAAAACTAGTGAAAATGCATCCGAGGGTGCATTAATTTTAGGTTTAATAGCAAATATGTCAACATTGGCATTAAAAATATTCACACCTAATTTCTCTAAACTTTCAAGTATTAGAAATTCTCTTGAAAATAAATTCCGTGTTTTCCACTCAAACATCATAAACAATTGTGAAGAAATTGCGTTAGCTAAAGGTCATCGTCGTGAAATTGATCTTTTAGATACCTCATATTTTGAGTCTGAAAGATTTCAAAGAATGGAATTACGTAGGTTAGCGGTCTATGACTTTTCCGTTTCATTTATATTTAAATATAGTCTTGGTGCATTTGGATTGATGCTATGTTCATTACCGACATTTACATCGGTTTATTCCACTGGATTTAATGTGGACAAACATCTGATTGGTAAGCTATCATCTGATTTTGTTACCAATCGTAGGCTATTATTGAGTGCCAGCGATAGCTTAGGCAAACTTATTCAATCAAAAAAAAATATTCAAAATATGACTGGATATGCAGAAAGTTTATGGGAACTTCAAAATATTCTACAATCTATAAATGCCTCAAGTGAATTAGAAAAGGTCATGAATCAACCAAGTCTGGGTGAGGATAAAGATGAACCACTAATTGCTGGTCCTAATATTCTATATGGAGATGAAATTAGATTCGATCATATTCCATTGATTACACCAAGTGGAAATTTATTGGTTAAAGATCTATCGTTTTCTATAAGACCTGGCGATAATTTATTAATTATTGGACCAAATGGATGTGGTAAGTCTTCGTTATTTAGAATTTTAGGTGGTTTATGGGAGGTTCAAAATCCTGGTAAGTTGACAATCCCATATAGTAAAAATGATTTATTCTATTTACCCCAAAAAAGTTACTTTACTTATGGTACATTAAGGGAGCAAATTATCTATCCTCAATCATTCGATGATTATCAAGAAAAATTAACAAACGTTAGAAAATCAGGGGGTATTTGTAACGATGATGAATCTTTGGTTGAATTATTACGTATGGTTAATTTAGAGAGTCTTTTAGAAACGGATGGTGATGATGATGACGAAATCCAATCTAGTAATGAATTAGAAGTAACCGGTATTAGTGCTCAAAGTAATAGATGCTTCCTGTTATCATGTTTAGATCGAATTGAAAAATGGCCAGATATTTTATCAGTTGGAGAGCAACAAAGATTAGCAATGGCTAGACTTTATTATCATCGTCCAAAATTTGCAGTTTTAGATGAATGCACGTCTTCAATTTCCTCTGATTTAGAAAGAGAGTGTTATAGAATTGCAACACAAGAATTAGGTATTACTGTTCTATCAGTTTGTCATCGTACAACATTATGGAATTTTCATTCCTATATTTTAAAATTTAAAAGAAGAGGGTGGCAAGAAGAAGAAGAAGATAATGATGATGGTAATGATGGTAATGATGATGTCGATGAGGATGAGGATGGACAAAAGCGTACAGACCAAGAAGATTCAGAAGGCGCTGCGACTACATTATTCACAAAATTTGATCCTGAGTTAAGGTTACAGAGACATAATGAGTTAATCGAAGTTGAACATTCTTTGAAAAGAAGTGAAGAGTTGATAAAAAGACTAGAGTGTTTAAAGAAAATTCAAAGTCAAAAAACTGGTAAAAAAACAAAACCAAAATTAATGTACATAGAGGATGACCAAGATTAGTAATTTGCTAGAGTTATATATTGTAATGGTATATTTGTTAATAAATTAATTAATAGAAAAGTTATATTATAAAAGATGACTATAAAGTTCATAATTTTTTTTAGAAAAGATTTATAAGAAGACAACATTCTTTTTTTCCTCATACATGACATCGTACCAATCCTTACCTGTGTTCCAACAATTGAGCATTATTTCAATTGCAGAATCTGCAGCAACTGAACCATACGTTTTAAAATCTTGTAAAATCTCTAAGAAATTACCTCTTGAATCTTCATTTGTGCAATCGCAACCAGCAACAAATATCGGTAGAATAACTCCTAAAGAACTTGGATTTTTGGTATCAACATAATCATTAATCATTTTCAAAATAATTGAACATTTTTCTTGAATGATTTTTGAAGTTCTAGGTATTAATAAGACACGACGATATAACTGAATTAATCCCATTAATAAAAAACAATGATTTGTGGCAATAATCTGATTAACTGATTTTGTTTTATTACTATTATTATCATTACCTTCATTACTAAAATCAATTGATTGTAATTTATAAAAGGCATTTTGAATTCTAATTGAAGACTCAATAATTTTTGAAGAAATATTAAACTGATTTGAATTATTCGTTCTCAAATGAATTTGCTTCAATAAATTAATATGCTTAATAAGTTTACAAATTTGTGCATATAGCGGTAAAAATTTTATATTAAAACCTAACATGTAATCAATATTTTTATGAGATTCTTCTTTGATTAAATTATTGTTATCAGTTTCTTCGATATCATAATCAATTTGTGAATCAGAATTTAAATTGGTTTCAGATGGAAGGTCAACCGAAAATGGCGAGGAAAATGATTCAGAAAATGGTGAAAGTGCATCATTAGTATTTGAAATAGGACTCGATTTATTTAAACAAGCTAAAATCTCATCCTCATTAGGTTCCAAGTGTGATGATAAATTTGTGAAAACATCAATATAAGCAAACCAACGAATTAAAAAATACAATAATTTTGACTTTTTGATTTCACTATTGATTGAATCATTTTGAATTGGATTTTCAGTTTTGAAATCTTGAATTAATTTATTAAAAGGTTTATTATAACCTCTCAATAAGATAATTTGCTTTGCACCCTTCATATGAACTCTCCATTTATCAGATTTAAAATTAAAAACCAAAAATGAGCTTAAGAACATTACTAAAGTTAAAGTAAGGTCGGATGTTGAAGTTTCTTTATTGTTTAAGAGCGCTAGAAGTTCTGAGAGCGCTCTACTTAATAAGGAGTCAACGACTTCGGAAGAATCCTTTTGAAGTAAAGAACTTTTATGTGTTAAACCAAATGCAATAATTAGGGACATTAAACCATCATTTGTCATGGCTAATTTTGGTAAAACCATTTTAAAAGGATTATTAATATAAATTGTTGAATCTGCTGGGGTAAGAATTGAAGATGTCGAATTTATATAAAATAAAAACGAATCATAATAATATGGAACATTTAAGAGTATATCGGGTAATGGTAACAAGCCTCTTGGAATTGATTCTGTAAATTCGGAATTTGAAGAATGTGAAGAGTTTGAAGGTGAACCATAAGGAATTAAATTTTTTGAGTCTGATATTTTTATATTTGTGTTTTGATGAATCAAAGGAATCGATCGCAGGTTATTTTTTCTATTTGGTATCATACATTCCAACTTATTTAAGTCATAAGTAAAATCTTTTAATGTTAAAGAACCGCTATCATTCTCACTAATACCACGAATGTCTTCATCAATGGATTCAACTTTAGCACTAGAACTAATAATATCATTGTTATCCTTACTTTTATCGTCAATATTAGCATTATTGCCATAATGATCAAATAGTTTTTGATTCAAATCAATAATACGATCATCAATTTTGTTATTACTATTATTATTGTTGTTGTCTAAAACAGATTTATCGATTTCTTCTAAAAATGACCAAGGATTTGTTTGGATTATATCTTCATTAAACAAATTGCCTAAAACATTTGAGACGTTTTGAATGTTACTTGAAACTGTTTCGTTTATGAAATGGATTGGAGATTGAGCTTGGGATTGAGATCGAGATTGAGATTCAGATTCAGGCTGAGACTGCAATTCAGAAGGAAAACGAGATTTATGATAGATTATTTGCGGCGCATAAGATTCCTCCAAAGATTCATAATCATTTATAATTTGTTTGGGTTGATTAAAATTTGAGGGTTTCGGATTTGAATTAATTGGATTGGCCATTTTCAAAAGATATTGTAGGTTATCTGACGGACTCAAAGAGGGAGAGGAAGTTTTTAATATATTTGAATCTGAATTCGAAAATGATAAAGGTATAGGCATGGGTATGGGTATAAGTGAACTTTTGGCTGGAGTTGAAGGAACAGAATTTGAAATGCTTTTTATTTTGTTAGATTCATTGGAATTGATTGATTCGTCTATTAAAACTATTGGCTTACTAAAATTAGTTGGTAACAGTGATAAATCCACAGAATTTTTAGCGTTTTTAGAATTTCCACTGCCATTCCCATCTTCTTGTTTAACTATTATATTGCTGTTAGGGCTATCGATACTTGAAAGCTGTAATCTTGATAAATTTGCAACGGGATTTAACTTCTCAATCTTTGGATTTTTATATGGTCTACCGCCCCAGGTTAATTTTAAAGTGTAATCACATTGCTTGCTTAATTTCAAGCAGTTTGTACAAGTTGGTTTGATTTCATCGCATTTGATTTTAGATTTTTTACAAGCATGACAACCTGTTCTGCTTCTTGTTCTTTTCGATTGATTTTTTGACCTTGGCGTCATTAATAGTATTACTTTAAATTTAAATGTAAAGAAAGTATATACTAAGTATTTCAAAACAAAGCAAACTTTTGAAAAATTAAAGTTAAAAACATGTTACAACTCCATATTGAAACCTGTAGAAAAAAATTTCAAAGTATTTTAGAATTAATCATTTATTGGGTCAATGCGCAAAATATTTTTCTTTAAGCCTAAAATGGTATGAACGCTGCCGAAGGGAAATTTTATACTCCATTAGGAAGGTCGAGGCTGTCGCGGTGTTAGCATCATAATGTGCTTCAAGAAACGGTCAACCGTCAACTGTCAGCGCCCCATTAGGATGAGTATCTTTTTCAGTGTATATATTTCATATGATTCCATACGATTTCATGTTGCTGGTGGTGATGCTGATAATTGTGCTGATGGGTTGAATTCTTATACTTATTGATGTTTTTGTGAATGTAAAGTGGATAGAATGATGGTATTTTAAGTGAGAAATTGCAGTAATAACTGGCATTAAGCTGAATTCTAGGAAAAAAAAGTTATAGTTTACAATATATACGTCGGAATCTACTACAAAATAAGTGTTGGTACAAGTGAAACAAAGTTTGTTACAAAAACTATGAAAAAAAAAGTACAATAATTGAGATCTGATCTCAATCTTATTCTCTGTTTCAAATTGTGGGAATTGTATTTTTGAAGATTAAACGACAAAATGACGTTGTAGAAACAGTAGCCCAGTAGCCCAATCAAGCAGCACAAGAAAACCATTCTAGAGATTCTTGCAATCATCTGTAACCTATTATGTATAATCTATTATCGGCAATTTTACCGTTACGTTACTATTGTTTTTCAAGCAGCTAGTACTAATACATTTACTCTATTCCATGCTATTATTAGAAGCGAGGCGCTTTATCTAATAATAGATCCTTAGTCGGGCTGGTGTGGCCAATCGTTTATTTCGAATATCACCAAAAATTCCATTGTGTTGGCTATGATGAAATCATAGCCAAATGTAAGGTTCGCCAACGAATAGATCTGACCATATCTTGAAATAAGCATGGATCTAAGGGGTCTTTTATCGTCCTGGGTTTGGTCACTACGGGCTCTGTTTCAAGCTCGTCTTCCATGTATGCTCATGTTAAATGCGGTGGCCAGAACAGAAAACTTTGGATGATTTATGTGCTTTGTCATAACTGCTTTGTAATTCTGCTGACACAGAAATTACACTGCTGCACCGTTTTTTTTAAAATTGATTTTACAGGAAATACCGGTATTTCAGAATTGCCAGATGTTACATGCATGTAATAAATGAATAAATTAGTAAGTTATTATTAATTGAATGGCGTCCGTGCTTGTTGTTAATAATAGACACAATAAAAAAACCGCAATCTCTGAACAAGTTTTTATAAACCAGTGCAATTCCGTACTTTATTGGAAAAAAATCAGCTTTTTTGGTAGTTATTTAGATCTGAAGAATAATAATAATATACCTGTTAACTATAAGGATATTGTACCTAATACACATTTACAAGTGTTCATCAGCATATTTATATCCATATTCAAGAATTGGATTTTAACTGCTCATCAACTGATCGGCTAATTCGTTTCTCATACATTAAGTTTTGGGTCGCTACGTAGCTTTATCTCAGTTGTTAATTTGCTTTCCAATTGTGACTTCATTCAGAAATTGAGCCTGCATCATATATATATTTCCAGTCTGTATTATTACTTTTTATAAGTCCACTTTTTGTATATATCGAGGCATTTGCTTTTACTATTATAATTGCTGATTTTTCCTTGGTTAACAGAATTTCTCGCCAAAACTGAACGGCGTATATTCAAAATTAATTGTGTCTCATTTTTTTTCCTCTTGAAATTATATTGCTAATTGCATGCATGTCTCTGAGTTTATCAATTTGCTTATATAAATCATAACCATTTAATATCCTAGTTATTTTTTTTGAATTCAAGTGTTTGAACAATCTTTCATTTTAAATCTTTAACTTTAATAGATACCAATAGAATAGGTCATCCCCAAACCAGGTACTCCAATCAAATTTTTTTTGGCAATTAAATTCTGTTTCATTTCATTTGACTTCATTTGATTTTTTTAGATTCATTTACAACGATTCATTTATACTTTTAATTTTTTTTTGAAATTTACTACAGCCATTTGGAATCTGATTTTCTAGTTCCTTTTTTTTTCAACTAACATTTACATTAGATTATACCATATCAACAAATAGTTGCTTGAACTTGATTTATCATATTATCGTTTCCAAAGTTTCAAAGTTTCAACTTAATCCAGCTCTATCTTATTTAAGTTTTACTTTCTATAACAATGTCTTCTCAAAATATTGGAGATCTATCAAGGTCTTCATCTTCAGCCATGAGAAATAGAAGCATGAATCCAGGCGTTCAGGCAAAATTGTTAGCATTTCAAGCTAAAAGACAACAACAAATCCAACAGCATAAACAGCAACAACAACAGGATCAAGAGGAATATTATTCTCCTGATGATTCAAAACTGCCTTCATCGTCAAATCAGTCTCCTTCAACCCCCCTAAGCTTAAATTCTAGTACTTTTAGTTCCCCAATGACAACACCAAATGATCTCCAAGATCTAAAAAATGATGATGAATCTTTAATGAGACGTACTTCATTTAGGCTACCAAAGTCTTCTTCAGATACTGATGATTCCTGTGTTACATTAGGAAGCATTTCTAATAATTTAAATAATCAATCCGATTGTGAATTAAAAAGAGAAGGTTCTTATACTAATATCAATACAGCCAATTCCGTTCCAAATCTTTTTCCATCTAATAAAAGCAATGAGTATATTGCTCGAATTCATAAGTTTCAGCAGTCTTCTAAAAAATCAGAAAACTCGTCCCCGAATAATGTTGGCATCGAATCAAAACCTCCAGTATCTTCTTTGCCTCCACTACCTCCGTTACCTTCATTGCCTTCATTACCTCCATTGCCTTCATTATCTTCATTACCTCCATTAAAAATGAGCAAACAACTTTCTAATAAAAATTTAGAATTAGGTTCAAATTCTTCTTCAGAATCATCTCCTTTGGAATCTAAAAAACCTTCACTCTCACAACGAAGAGGAATGAAATTAAATTTAGGTGCACTAGCTGGCAGACTAGATTCAGATAGTCCAACAACAGCATCCGCGCCTCCATCAGCTACTAAACCATCAACATTAAATCCATCAGCTATATCGGCCCCACCATCAGTAGCAGCAGAAAATATTATTGCTGCTAATATGAATATAAATAAAACTGGAAATAACCATAGTACAAATTCGTTTTCAAAGCCGACTCCAATTAATACATCACTGCCTTCCAAAAATGACAAATTAAATGCTTCAATGAATAATTTAAAATTAAGTGGCAACAGTCCAATTAGAAGATCAAATAATTTAAATTTAAATAGATTACGTGAAAACGCTTTACCTAATCGTGGTAACGAAATAGGGTTACCAAAAAAATCGATTAATCCAAAACCTGCTGGGATGTTTGCATCATACGCAAAATATGTTGATATTAAATCAGGTTCATTGAATTTCTCTGGTAAAGCTTCATTGCATTCAAAAGGTATTGATTTCTCAAACGGATCTTCATTTAGAATTTCAATGGATGATCTAGAATTTTTAGAAGAATTGGGTAGAGGTAATTATGGTGTTGTTTCAAAAGTATTGCATAAACCAACTGGTATTATAATGGCCATGAAAGAAGTTAGACTAGAATTAGACGACGCAAAATTTACACAAATTTTAATGGAACTAGAAATTTTACATAGTTGTGCCTCAGATTGTATTGTCGATTTTTATGGTGCATTTTTTGTCGAAGGTGCAGTTTATATGTGCATGGAATATATGAAAGGTGGTTCATTAGATAAAATATATGGTGATGGTATTTCAGAGATACCTCTGGCTTATATCACTAAACGAGTTGTTTTAGGTTTGAAACAATTGAAAGATGATCATAATATTATTCATAGAGATGTTAAACCAACCAATATACTTGTCAATGAAAATGGTAAGGTTAAGCTCTGTGATTTTGGTGTTAGTGGTAATTTAGTTGCTTCCTTGGCTAGAACTAATATTGGCTGTCAATCTTATATGGCACCTGAACGTATTAAGCATACAAATCCAAATGATTCATCTTATTCTGTTCAATCTGATATTTGGTCTTTAGGTTTATCAATTCTAGAAATCTCAAAAGGTTGCTACCCATACCCGCCAGAAACTTATAACAATATTTTTTCCCAATTAAGTGCAATTGTTGATGGTGAACCACCAGAATTATCAAGAGGTAAGTTTTCAGAAGATGCACAAGACTTTGTTAGACAATGTTTGCATAAAAATCCAGATGGAAGACCAGGTTATGCAGATCTATTAAAACATCCTTGGCTAAATAAATATAGCGATGAACAGGGTCAATTTTTAATGGCTGAATTAGTTGAAAATAGAATATCAGAAAAATCTAATAGTAATACTGATAACAAATCTGTTAATAATGCTGACAGCACATCTGATAATAATAATAATAATAGTAATAAAAATGTTGAAGTTGATGTTGAAAATAGATATAGAGTTGATAAAAAAATTCCAGCATTGCATAAGGGTGGTTTAAATCAATAATTACTGAGTTATAAATTTATTTCATTTCTGTTTTCTTTTTAATATTTTTGTTGATATTTCGGTTCCATATTTGTATCTTATAATTTCTATATAGTCTTCTGTTTTTTTTTTTTCATTACATTATTTAATTTTTTATTTATTAATTCACATATAATTTTTTGCTTATTTAATATTTCATTCTTTTTCATTTTAATCGATGACCATATTTTGTAATTATGTAAAAGCATGTTACAAATGAAGTACTGCTGGTTGGTTGGTTAAGATAATGAAACAAGAGTCTGTTTGAGCACGTGATTTATTTGACTTGCTTGAGCCTTACTGACTTCCCGTGACTTCGCACTATACTCTTTCGTTACCGACAAGGACGAAAGAAAACGGTATCGGACATCCATGAATTCCTTAGATTTAAAAGTACCACAATTCTTTTACTCTCCATTACAAGCACTAACAATTATGTTGATTACAAAAACGCTCTCTGTGCAGTCAAATAATTCATTATTGAGATCATTTAGCACAACTGTTAACAGAGGTATACCTTCAAGTGATAAAATTGTTTCACGTCGGAAGAATCCAACAAAATTTTCAGATAAATTAAATAAAGGGCCTTCATTTGATGATTTTTTAAGTGGTAAAGCTCAAGATTTACTTGTTGATCCATTAGAACAAGCAAGAAAAGATCCTAATGCACGTTTGCCACCATGGTTAAGGGTTCCAATTCCAAAGGGTAAATCATTTCATAAAGTTAAAGATGATATTAAAGAATTAAAACTAACAACAGTTTGTCAAGAGGCAAAATGTCCGAATATTGGGGAATGTTGGGGTGGTAAGAAATCTGAAGCAACTGCTACAATTATGTTAATGGGTGATACATGTACAAGAGGTTGTAGATTTTGTTCTGTTAAAACAAATCGTACGCCTGGTCCTTTAGATCCAATGGAGCCTGAGAATACCGCAGAAGCTATATCACGTTGGGGATTAGGTTATGTTGTTCTAACTACAGTTGATAGAGATGATTTGAAAGATGGTGGAGGTCATCATTTAAGGGAAACAGTTGAAAAAATTAAACAAAAGGCTCCCCAAATTTTGGTCGAGGTTTTAAGTGGTGACTTTAGAGGTGATTTAAAAATGGTTGAAATTTTAGCATCAAGTCCAATGGATGTTTTTGCACACAATTTGGAAACGGTGGAAGATTTAACACCTCATATTAGAGATCGTAGAGCAACATATAGACAATCACTGGGTGTTCTAAAGCATGCTAAGGAAACTAACGATAAATTAATAACTAAAACTTCTCTAATGTTAGGTTTTGGTGAAACCAATGAACAAGTCATGCAGACTTTGAAAGATTTAAGAGAAAATGATGTTGATGTTGTCACTTTTGGTCAATATATGAGACCTACCAAGAGACATATGAAAGTTGTGGAATATGTTACACCTGAAAAATTTGATCATTGGAAAGATGTTGCATTAAGTATGGGATTCTTATATTGTGCATCTGGTCCATTAGTTAGATCATCCTACAAAGCTGGTGAAGCATTTATTGAAAATGTTATAAAAAAGAGAAAAAGAAATGTCGGTGTTCCAAGAGAACTTGAAATTGGCGATGAAAAGTTTGTTTCAAAAGATCTGATAAATAATGCAAAATAGTATATTTACCTTTATAGACTGTTATAAATACCACTTTTTGCAATTTTACTAAAGAGTTATTATTATGAATTTAAAAAGTAAGTTTTTTTTTTGGTACTAGGAAATCAGTTATTATAAGTATTATATATATATATTTTTTAAAGTAAATAGGAAAATTCTAACAGTGATGAGATAAATATCTCAAAAAAAAAATAATTAATATTTGACCTGTTTCAAAATATTAAGATATTTATGAGCGTATACTCTAATCTCAAATTCAATGGCAATAATTCAAAAATCTAAGTCGATTTTAATAATAACAGGGAGGTGCAATAAATTTTTTGAAATATTTGTTTTTGAATAATCAATAACAAAAATAAAAAAAATGAAATAAACGACAAGAAAAAAATTAAACGAAAGGAAAATCAATCAAAATCATATTTAATTGTTTGATTAATTTTCTGTAGCTGCTTCTTTTTCTTCGTCTTCTTTATCTTCTTCTTTATCTTCTTCTTTTTCTTCTTTTTCTTCTTTTTCTTCTTCTTTTTTCCCTTCGTTTTCTTCAGATTCTGGAGCAGCATCAGAAATAGCAGCATTTTTAGCCTTTTCCTTTTCTAACTCGTCAACAATATCTTTGTCTAATTTAGAAATCTTGTCTTGTAATTGTTTCACTTCTTCATCAGCAGCTAAAACCCTAGATTTGGTGGTTTCTTCTTGAGAAGATTTGAATTCTTGTAGTTTGTTCTTTAAGTCTTCAACAGTGTTTTCGACTTCCTCTTGAGAAGTTGGTAAAGAAATACCAAAAGCAGACAATTGTGAAATAAGGATAGGTTCTAAAGTAAATTTAGTTTTTTTCTTGTTTTGTTTTTTATTCTTCTTGGATTTAGCTGTACCAACGAAAAACGCTTCTTCCTTTTTACTAATAATTTCAGCATTTTCTGGAAGTTTAATTTCAGTTTTTGAAGTATGTTTATCTAAATCGTCAATCTCTGTATTTGACTCTTCTGCGATAACATAAGAAGAATCAAAATGAACAAGTAAAGTTTCAACTTCTTTAATTTCACTGGCAAATGCAGGTTGTTTAGAAGCCTCAGCAATTTCTTCAATCTTGGATAATAAATCTTTCTTTTTTAAATAAAGTGTGTAAGCTTTTTCTTCTTCTTCTCTCTTCTTACGTTCATTATCCATATCAGCCTTAAATTTCTTAAATTTAACATCGAAATCTTCTTTGATTGTTCTAATTTGAGAAAATGCATTATCTCTTTGTTTGTATAACTCTCTTCTTTTACTAAATAATTCATCCCTTTTAGTTTGAATTGATTGGTTTTTATTGGTTAATTCATCTAAGTCTTTAGTGATTTCTTCAAATCTAGCTTGAACCTCTTTGTTAGTAACAGAAGATAAAGAAGTTTTCAGTTCAGCAATCTTTGCTTTATCAGCATCAATAGACTTTTGTTGTTGTTCAATGCCACCGAAATCTTTCTTCAATTTATTCAAAGATGAAATTTCTTTAAAAGCTTTCTTTTCATCGACCAACATTAAAGAACCTGTATCAATTTGAGCTTCTAGTTTCTTTATTCTTTTATCAATATCCTCGACTGTTTTAAAATCATGTTTGGAAGTTTTTGATTGGATATCAGAAATCTTTTTTTTAATGCCTTGATCAATTGCCTTAATTTGTTCATTAATTTGTTGTCTCTTCTTCTTAATATCACCTTGAGATCTAATAATAGTTTTCAATTCAGTTGTCAAAATATGACGTTTTTCCGAGTCCGCCTTTGGAGTAATCGTTGTTTCAATTTCCTTACTTAAAGAATTGATAACAGTATCCAATTTTTTAATTTCGGATCTATGTTCTGCAACTTCAGCATCTTTGACTTTAGAATCCGGTTGTTTAATAAATCTTCTTGGTTTTGGAGGTTCGATTTCAGGAATTTCAGTAACAGCAGACATGATCCTATAATTTTCATTGAAGTTAGTAAGGTATTAAAATCAAAGATTGGGAAACTGATTTATGAATCATCCAATATGGGCTATTAAATTTATATTTAGAGTTTCATTTAATGAACAAACATAAATATATATACATTAAAATACAAATACATACTAATAATTAATTAAAGTTGTTTCTAGTATTTAGAATGCTTAGAATGAATATAATTGTAAAAAGTAAACAAAAGATTGAAGCGTTGAAATCGTTGAAATTTCATGCTCCTCGTATCGACAACGTTCATATTTTTCAACGCCAATTCATATTTCTCTATTTGATCTGTTCCCAACAGCGAAAAAAAGGACACCCTGGCACTCATTATTGAAAAACTACTATGAAATCTCAGTATTTTTTTATCAAAACGATACCTATTTGAATCATTAACCAGTTTTATCTTTAGCAGATATCAACCTAGCTGTTGCCATTTAATAAATTAAAAAACTCCAAACCATAATCTATGGAATATTCAAAAAAATAAAAGAAGCCCGCAGACGGGATTGAACCATCGACCAACAGATTTGCAATCTGCTGCTCTACCACTGAGCTATGCGTGCACTTTCTCGCTCAACATTCTAGTCGAAATATATAAGTTCAAAAAAATTCTTTAAGCAACTTTTTGTGCATTTGTAATTAGCTCATTACGTCTTGTTTACATACTTTCAAATTTTATTAAACTTAATAAGGTGTGAAAAACTAGTGTGCTATAAAAACTTAAAAAGAAGTACAAATTTCAAACTTTTTTACGTCATTTAAATTTTAAATCATCGATTCTACAACTTATTGATTTCAAGTATGAAGATATTTTTGGTTAATCACTATTATTATTTACTTACCTTTAAAAAAAAATTGCAGTTATACAATATTGGTATCAAGTAACTAGCTAAAAAATATATGAATGTTTAATTAGATAGTAAGCCTTATTTTTACTCAACATTTAAAGTTCACACTTTTCCTAACTTCAGTTCTTTCTTGCACATACTTATTTCTTTGCTTTGGAGGGATGTTTTACACAGAACCTAAAGTGATTTCATTTTTATTTTTTCATTATTCTAATTTATAGTTTCTTGGTTTGTCATCGGTTTCACAAACGCTTTTTCAATAACAAATATTATAGTTTCTGACCATTGATTCACATTCAAAACTGATCTTCCAGTAAAATTAGCTTAATCCTCATATCTATTACTTATTATTTACTCTCCTGGCTAAGATGCAAGGCTTCAACAAAATTTTTTTTTTATTTTACAATACAATATTTCCTTTCAGATTTATTCATCGTTAAGAGATAAAAATATAGAAAAAATTTCATAGTCTCCAATCGTAATATGAACAGCTTCTACAATAATTATCCTCGAACTTTGATATGAAGTTAATGTATATACCTGAATATCATTGAGTTACTTATCTACACAAGAGATGTACAAACATAGCACCTAAATGTCATAGAAATTATTTTTTCTTTCAAAAAATAACTATAATTTTCCAAAGAAACTAACCTTAACACCCAAAGCAAAACCAGCATGAGCTAATAATAACAAAGCCAATAAAACAAAGGATTGCTTTTTCTCTTCCTCACCGAAAACATTACCAAAATAATGATTAATTTTAACAATTATTGATGAACCACTTAATAAAGCACCAATTGCGATACAACACCACTTTAAAACTGTGTCTAAAACTTGATGATTTATTAATAAACCCCTAAAAATGGATAATAAAACAGCTGGAGTCCAAAGGAGGTTGGCATAAGAATAAATTGAAAAAAGTTTAGTCAATGGAATTAAAAAGACAACTTTAAAATAAAATCTCAACAAAACGTATAATATTGCTGGTATAACTATTGAATAACCATAGAGTAGATTAATTGAAGCAACTAACATTTTAAAATAATTAATGTTCATGTTATCAGGCTTATTGCTAAAAATCCAATTACTTAATAATTCTGCAAAGGAATTACAGAAGAATAACAAGAAAACAATCGTAGCTGTAACCCAAATAGAACCATAGAGGTCACCAACAGTTGTGAAATCTTCATCTGAAGGTTTTGCCAATGGATTCATACTACTAAAGCAGTTATGGAAAAATTCATTCGTATCTAAATCAAAAAATTGTCTATAATAATTAAGTGAAAAAACACCACCTTCATATGTTTTTCTAACTTTTGATGCAGGTGTTGAAAATAGAGGCTGAGGTGGTGTCATACTTTCAATATTAACATCTTGCATTATAGGTTCTGAACTGGGAATTGGCTTAGAAGTTGGGATTGAGCTATTTGTGTTGTTATCTGGTTGGATGATTATATCGTCATCATCATCAAATGGATTAGAAGCTTCTGAACCTAATTGTTGATATTTTGACATTGTGTATGTAATAAATCAACTGAGTTAGTGGGTAAATGAATAAACTGTGGAATAAATATATAGGTTACAGGTAGAACTTACAGTGAGACGGTATAAATTTATTGGTTATTGAAGTTTAGTAAATGTCACTTTTTTGATGCGAACTGGAGAATTCAATCGCACTATAAAGTTTTTTTCTCTATCAAGCCTATAATTACGATTAACGCTGGCTATGTTATCAACCATTGATCTGTATGAATATCAAGTTTTATATACTACCCTAAAGTTAAATACATAAATAGAAATAATTAGGAAATAAGAAAATAAAATATAACTATTTGGGACCATGATTCGTAATGCAGGAACCTCTTCTGTTATATTCCAAATGCTGCCTGGAGTTAAATAATTTCAAGAATTCAATTTCAAAAATATTGTCGATTCATTTCAAAAAGAATAATGAGTAGTTTCTTTATTATGAAATGATAAAAACACAGTTTTTTTGCAGCTCTTGAAGGTTAATAAAAATAAATGTCTATCTATTCTCTTTGTAAAAAAAATTTTCTGATCCATAAAGTAGCCAAAAATTGAATGATTTCGTTCTAGTACAAATAGGAGACCAAGAAAATTTTCAAGTTCCTGTAACCAAAATAATTAAACTTCTATAGAATGTTCGGGATTCAAAAGTTGATTCGGCTTTTAATCTTTTGAAACAATTGACATGATATCTCATGGTTCAAGCGGGATATTAACTTGAAGTAATTTAATATTTAATATTTATCAATTTTCTGTAAATGTAAACTTACAAAAGTTTTAATGCCTTTATTGTAAGGAGTAGGGGAGGAAAAATTAGGTTAGAAATGAAAGAAGTGGTAATTCAGTTTTCGAAATTATTATTACTTCCCAACCTAAAAGAAAAGGTAATCGAAATAAAGAAGAGCAAGTATTTTGGTTTGAAAGTTTCCAGCTTGGTATCAAAAGATTTTACTTTGGAGAAATATATTCAGAGCAGCAACGTTTATACATGTAATACATTAAAAGGCGGCATTCTTAACTACTTATAACATTATTAAACAATCAAGGATTTATTGATTCTGTTGTCAGATATATGAATTTACCAATGGTACGTTACATGACACCTTTGCTGCTACCCTATTATTTTAGCTCTTCTTATTAGTGGGGAAAACTAAAAGTATTTTCAAAAAGAAACATAAATATTGATATAGTTGACAATTATAATATGTTGACGGAGTATGAAGACGACCCCAGATTCAGTGGTGAGTGATAGCATCATAACATAGAGACACATAAAGTGCAAAAATCGTTTTAACACGGAATATACAACAAATGCGCTATGAAAGTTGACCTTTCTCAAGAGCACACAGGTTTTGGTTTGAAATATCACCGGGTGCTGGATGGAATTATAAACCAATCCAAACCGTGGCTTATGGATACAACTATGCTGAAAATATTGGAAATGATAAGTGTTTTATGCCGTCATCAACAAAATACGCAAATCTATAATTTCATGTAAACACCAAAACATGTTTGAGAATTGAATTTTAGGTCTAACTAAAAAAAGCCATTACGAAACAGTATCAAATTCTCCTACTATTGTTGATAATGGACTATTTACCAGTCTGTTTTAGGTTGTCAAGGTATATGCTAAACATCTTCATACCGTGCGAAATAGGGATGCCTCAGCGCAGATCATCGTATTTTAATGGTGAATACCTTTATAACAAATATGAATCAACATAGAAGAAGACGTCTTTCGTTCGATAATTGTAACATCAGGACAAATATATACATGCTACAGACTGAGGTTGTCGTTTTTATGTATTTTTTCACATTATTGAGACTAGAATTTGCTAAGAACTGGAACGATATTCTATCTAGCTATATATCGTGAACCGAATTACGTATTAAACTACATCTTAATGAATGAAACCGATTAGCCAGATAACTAGTGGGACTATTTACTGTTATGATCAGTTGGGATTTGTTATTAGCTCTTCCATTAGCCATTTCAATATCTTAATAAATGTATTTCTAACCTGATAGCGCCAATTACGGGTACGAATAAACAACCAGGTCCTAATAAATTCTCAGGCCAAATTAAAACATTCTAGTTTCCGTCAATTAACCGGAAACCAAATAAACAGTACTAATATATACTTATATGAAGTTTGTTTTTTTAATGTTGATTAGTTTTTGGCTATTTATTTAATCATGTGTAGATTAGTCAATGAACAGCAATCAAAAGATGACTGGATTAACAGCAATTAACCACTTAAGTCGTTAGATATGTGTTTTTTCTGTAAACATCCGATAAACCTATATGAACTAGCGCTGGAATTTTGAACTCAAGCGTGAAAATTAAAAATCTCCAATTATTCTTGATTGAGTAACAGTTCTAGGAACGTATGTTAAATTTACATAGATCATTACTTTCGCATGGACGCGTACCTGTATTTGTCGAGACTTTTGACCGAAGTAGGCAATTTAGTCGTGCGCTACCTCAATGCCAATGCAGGAACACGTATAAAAGAGCTAAAACAATGCAAGACGTTGATTGGCTATATATTGCTGGCCATACTGTGTTGATATCTCAATCTTGTCTAGAAGAGGAAGGTTGTATAACCATGAGAGAAATGCTGGTGAGTTACAATAAAGTAAAACTTCAGTTGAATATAAGTATAACTACAGTCATCACACTCCGTAACATTAGCGAACACATACTCCTTAATATCCTCCCCGCCCTCTATGTAGTGAAGGAGCACCGTATTCATTTCGGAATGACGCGTGTGGCATTTTCAGGAGACATTTTTTTTTTTTTGAGTATCCAAAAAAAAATTCTTCAGTTCTGAAACAATTCTCAAACAATACAATTTGGCCAATGAGCAAGCAGAATTGTGGGTATTTGCACGACTTCCTATACCGATCTGGCAGTTACGTTTGTTTTGGTTTGCTCATTTTATTGTTGATTAATTTTTTAAAATTTCTAGATTTTCTAGATTTTCTCCTTTGAGTGTTAGTTGCCTCAGTTTGTTAAACCTCTTTCACAAGCTTAACTCTGCTTTCTAACTTCTTCAACAACCTTTATCATCTTCAACTTAACTTAGCTTCACCACTTCAACTTCAACTTCAACAACAGTCGCTTCAAGTATATTCTGCCAGCTGATCTTTCGTTCGTTTAAAAAAAAACATCTATTTATAACCTACTCACTTGTATTTAAATATTGTTATTGCTTATTAGAATTATCCCACATTCATTTATCAAATTTTACTAAAAATTCAATTGCAATTACAATCACTATTATAATTACAGTCAGTTAACTACTTGAATACTCTGAACAGACAAAATACTTGAAAAATCACTTTAATCTAGATTGTGTGCCGTTTTTGAAAAATTAATTTTGATACCCTATTTTTTTATTAGAGCTATCGTTTTGAAAGGTTGAAAAAAAAATTTAAGTATGAAGCTAAATCAAATATCAAATCTTTTGATTTTAACCTTACTCCATTTGTGTGTTGCTGATGCAGATTCACAAATGGAAAGTTCCACAGATCGTGAGAATGACTATTTTGCTGACACATCATCAGCTGCAACTTCATTGGAATCATCCTCATCAGCTGAATCAACTTCTACTTTTGGTTTTAAAAAAGGCACTTTTATACCAAGCTACAGTCCTACGTCATCTACCAATGTTTTGTATTCGACTGAAAGTACATCATCGTCATCATCATCATCAACTACCAACTTATTTGATTTTATGAATACTTCAACCACGCAAACCCCATCGTCAACCAAAGAAACAACATTCACAGATAACTTCCAGCAGGCTTCAAGTTCAACTGAATTTTTTTTCGATACTACAACTTCCTCCCCAACGCCAGTTGTAGACACTACTTCAAGCTCAACTGATAATTATTTCGATACTACAACTTCATCTCCAATGCCATTTATTGATACCACTTCAAGCTCGACTGATAATTATTTTGATACTACAACTTCATCTCCAACGCCATTTATTGATACCACTTCAAGCTCAACTGATAATTATTTTGATACTACAACTTCATCTCCAACGCCATTTATTGATACCACTTCAAGCTCAACTGATAATTATTTTGATACTACAACTTCATCTCCAACGCCATTTATTGACACCACTTCCAGTTCATCTGAAGATTATTATGATACAACAACTTCATCTCCAACCTCGGTTGCTGACACAACTTCCAGTTCAACTGAAGTCGATACCGCAACTTCATCTACGTTTATTGATTCATCCTCGAGTTCAACCTCATCTCCAACCTCGGTTGCTGACACAACTTCCAGTTCAACTGAAGTCGATACCGCAACTTCATCTACGTTTATTGATTCATCCTCGAGTTCAGCTTCATCTCCAACCTCGGTTGCTGACACAACTTCCAGTTCAACTGAAGTCGATACCGCAACTTCATCTACGTTTATTGATTCATCCTCGAGTTCAACTTCATCTCCAACCTCGGTTGCTGACACAACTTCCAGTTCAACTGAAGTCGATACCGCAACTTCATCTACGTTTATTAATTCATCCTCGAGTTCAGCTCCTACTCCAAATGATTATGAGATAACCTTCTCAAGCTCAACACCAGGTTCAACATCATATCCTGAAACAACAATGTATAGTTATACTCCTGATGAAACCCCATCCACACTTCCATCCACGACTTCTTTTTCCTTGGTTTCCTCACCTTTATCTCCAACCGATACTGATACCATTGATGCGAGTTCATCAAAGGATATTAATTCCCAAGCTTTAAGTGATAGCTCATCTCACCCAGCTAGTGAAGCTACACCCCGTCCAAAAGCGTTTATAGTGAATACCCATAATTCAGCATTCACTTCAGATTCTACGATTGCAGATATTACTCCAACATCTTTTCCCGACACCGCTGATACATCCGCTCTTGCATATTCAGAAATATCTTTTGTCGATACTACTGATACCGCTTCAGCATCTGCGGCTGCGACAATAGATTCAACCCCTATTGTATCATCGAGTAATCTTCCCCAAGCCACAGCATACTTCATTCCATCTGGAATCACATCAGAAATTTCATCCCAAACTACAGCAGAATTCATTCCATCTCAAACCACATCAGACTTTGCCTCATCTGAAATCACTTCAGACTTTGTCCCATCTGAAACCACTCCAGCAATTATTTCATCCTCAACCACATCAGACATTATTCCATCCTCAACCACATCAGATTTTATTCCATCCGAAATCACATCAGATATCATTCCATCCTCAACCACATCAGATATCATTCCATCTCAAACATCATCATACATTACATCAACTTCGATGTCGTCTGATGCCCTTCCAGCTCTAAGCTCATCTAATATATATATATCCGCTGTCACTTCGGATACCACTCCAACCTATGGTGTTACTTCTTCAGAATCCTCGGATACCTATGAAGAGTCGCTTGCCGCAACGTCAAGTGATATGTTAACATCATCTTCAGTTATTTCTACCCCTGAAGACATTACTCCATCTTCAACCCTATTATCTTTTTCCACAGATACTTCACTCATATCTTTGCCATCACCTTCCTCAGCTGCCATTTTAACATCATCTTCATTTGAGGCTCCAATTTCTGCTACCTTGCAAACCCAAACAACTGATTCAGTTTTATTCTCTAGTTTTGAATTCTCAAGTTCATTTTCCTCTATTTCAACGGAAACTGAATCTTCTTCTACTGAAGCCACTCTACCTGTTACTAGTTTTGAATCCTCATCATTATTCAGCGCCACATCATCATCATCATTTTTGTCATCTTCCATAATAAACCAAGCTTCAAAAGCAAGTTCAAGTTTATCAACAAAAACTACAAAGAATGTTAAATCACAATTATCGACACCAAAGACTACTTATGCTTCAGCAAGTGAAACTAACGTTGCAACTGGAGTTATTTCAACCTCAGGTAATTCAACAGTTAGTACCAACGTTGAAACTTTTGTTACCTCTGGTTCTGAAATACCTATCACTACTCCTGCTACTGATGTTGAAATTACACCAACAACTAAATTTACTAGTGTTTATATTCCATCATCATCGTCATCAGTCAGTACGTCGACTCAATCTGCTTGGTTACCAACTTATATTATTGCTCAAAGTAGTGAAACTGCAAGCGGTACTGTGGAAACATCCCAGACAACGAGTGTTGTTACAACAGCTCTTCCAAAAGCCATTTTTCCAACTAGTGTTGTCAGCGCAGTCCCAAATTATGAGTTAATTACAGTCGGTTTTAAAGAAAGTTTGAATTACGCTTTTGTTGTTGAGAATTCTTTATCTTCTGCTCAAATTTTTGAATATTTACCAGGTATTTTATTATTCCCATTTCCAGAAATTGATCAAAATGCCGTTGTTGTTAAGCAATTAGTTCCCTATACAGCGTCTGGAATTGATTATATTATCACTGTTGCAGAAGTGTTATTTGATAGAAACTACATTGTTCAATTACAAAATGCTATTAGTAATAGCTCATCGTCATTATATAATAATCCTGTTTCTTCAGAAAATTCGATGGCAAGTTTAATTGACAGCAAAATTCCAATTGATGGTTTGATTAATTCAATTAATGCCAATGGTAACTCTGTGTCAGGTCAGACGTCTGATACACCTAATGATTTATTATCCATAACAGGTACAAACGGAAATAATAGTATTGAAGCAATTGCTCAATCTCTCGGTTCCATTGATTCAACTGCTTTATCAGTTGATGCAAATTCCTTTAATGCCAAAAATAAAGGCAAAGATATTGCTGGTATAGTTGTTGGTTGTACTGTTGGTGTTTCTATTTATGTTGGTGTCATTATTTTCTTTATTAAGGCTAGAAAGAAAGCCGTTTCAAGGGAAAACGCCAAAAAACATTTAACAAATACTGATTCAGATCGTGATAGCGATAATGATGATTACTCTGCAAAGGATTTTGATATTGATTATGAATATGAATATGGTGGGGAAGGCGACATTAGATTAAGTAATACTTCGTTACCGAATCATCAATCAATAGGAAGTAGCCAAAGTCGTGGATTTTTCAGTAGATTTAGTACGAGAGATGATTCACCTGAAATGGAACAAGCAAAATACATTCCAGAAATTTCAGCTCCAATCAACGTTAAGAGTTCATTAGGCTGGTAAACCTAGTGATTATATCTTGCCATTTTTTTATGTTTGTATAGTATAATACTTTTTCTTTCGGTGTGTATTCTTTTTCTCTTTCATTTATTTCTTGTTTAAAAGAAAGTCGTTTAATACGCTTATCTATTTATTGCCATTTCTCCTTATGTTTATTTTGTTTGATAATTTTCTAGTATATAACAAATTATAATGCTTTTCTTTAGTTCATATTTTTAAAACTTTAACCGAATATATTTTGTTCGATTTAACTACTTTATTTTTACACATTATTTCCTATTTAAAAATATTTATAACAATAAATTACAATCTTCCTTCAATAGAACTAAATTCCTTGCAATTCAAATAATACTAAGGTTTATAACAGTATCAAGATTAATTGAACGTTGTTTAGTTTTAGTTTTCTGTTTAAATTCATCGACACTAACCAAAACATATTTTAAAATTTCTCCTTTTTCGCATGATTATCAAGACTTAATATTCTTAAATTGATTACATTAGGTGGATAAGCTCGTTCTAATGGTGATTTTAAATATATTACTTTTTTAGAATTTTCCGTCAAGTGAATAAAAAGTTGAATTTTTCATAGATTTTGTACTGATATTGTGATGCTTCCACAAGAATCATAATTTATGGTCAGCTTGATTTAACGTCTATGTTTAAAGATGAAAATAAAAATCAAGAAAAAAAAAATGCGAATTGTGTCATTCAGCTACTAATCTGTTAAACCAAGTTTATATGCCTAATAAATTCGGATTTAATGAGCTATAATATTTTTAAACAGTTTTTAAAGCTAAGGCTAGTGTCAATTTGAAAACCATTCCGGAGAAATAGCACATAGCATAGAGGAAATAAGAGAAAGAGCCGTCTTAAACCCGAGGGCCTCTCGGATATTAGAGTCCTGAAGCTTATGTCCCTCTTTTCGGTTGATAACCATCTACCTATACCAATCGTCAAGCGGTTGCCTTTTCATTCTAATTGAAAATGTCCATTTCTTCCTTTAGAATATGTCCATTTCTTCCTTTAGAATAGTTGATTATAAACTATATAATGACAGACCTACCAATATCCAATGGTAAATTAATTACCAAGGCGCTCACTTACCAAAACCACTGTACGCCAATGAAATGGGAACCTATTGAATTAGCAATTGAACCAGAAACTATTGTTAAACCTAATGAAGTTTTGGTTAAAACCAAAGCGGTTTCAATTAATCCGATTGATTGTATTTTGCAAAAACTATCTTACACTTACATAGGTTCAAAAACTAAAGTCTTTGGTGGGGATTTTTCAGGAATTGTCATTAAAGCGGGTTCTGAATCTGGCTTCAAGGAAAGTGACGAACTTTATGGTTGCATTTTTGCTCCAATGTCAGCAAAAGGATCTTTCTCTGAATACCTTTTAATTGATCCAAAGAAAATTATTTGTGAAAAAAAGCCAATTGGTATGACTTTTGAACAGGCTGCTTCTTTACCTGCTGTTTTTTATACTGCGTTTGGTGCGTTAAGGGCTCATGAAAGCTCGTTAGAAGGTGCTAAAGTTTTAGTTCTAGGCGGTGGTAGTTCTGTTGGCAAATATACCATTCAGATTGCTAAAAAATATATGAAAGCTGCCAAAGTTGTTGCCACATGCTCAAGTAAATCAAGGGAAGATGATCTAAAGTATGGCGCTGATGTTACTGTGGATTACACTGGATCTGAGACGTCAAAAGTTAATTCAGTTTTGGAATTTGTTAAAGAAAATGGTAAATTCGATATTATTGTTGATTGCGTTAGAGACGAAATTTTCATGGATTATATGGATACAATATTAAAGGCAACAAACGAAGGAGGAGTTTATTTGCAAGTTGCAGGCTCTTCAGTTATGAATTATGAAACTCCTCACTTCTATGATTTTTTGAAATCTTATAGATACCTCAAAACTTATTTGAAGTGTTTGCTAGGCTTATCTTCCCATACATTTGTTTCTTTCTATCTGGAACTAAGTCCTGGTGCTGGAACCTGTGTTGCTGAGCTGTGGAATAAAAAAGAATTGGATATCCCTATCGATACGGTCTGTGATGGGTTCACAGAGTATCAAACCGCTTTTGAAAAAGTTGCAGCATGTACAACAAAGGGTAAAGTTGTTTGCACCCTTTAGGCATACTCTTCAAATACATTTTACTAGCTCCTACTTTTGTATATTTTTTTTTTCCGATCTTAATTTGATTTTAGATTAATTTTTAGCATATTTTCTTTCAAGTATTTAATCTTCCATTTCCTTTTTGAGCTAACATAAAGCTTTTTTTGTGCTCTTATTGGCTATAATTTTCAAAATAAAAGCGATAAGAAATATTTATACATAACACATATTAAAAAACGACTAAAACCTTTTCATTTTCTTCAACCAATTTAGTAATTAGATCGATACCAAAAACACTATTTATTGGTGTGATAACTAGTTCATCAACACTTAAATATTCATTTTGTCCCATGACCATACAAATTCTTTAAAACTTGAAATACCAGTTTCAACATTTTTTAATTCATTACTTTTGTCTTCAATAATTATATCAACCTGACAGTGATCAATATATAAATGGGCCATTCAATCCTTATTATTTGATATACATTTGCTGAAAATGATTGGGTTATAATAACTCTACCTAAACGAACACCTCTATGGTTAACCATAATTGAAAAATAATTTAAATGCGACTAAATCCTTTTTACTCAATGTTGAATTATTAACAACTAATGTAGTAGAAGAAATAAAGGATTTAAAATTGTTTCACCGGAATAAAAAGTTTTTTAAGTCTTCGGACTCTTGTTTTATGCTGCCTGCTTTCAAATTTTGATTATTATTAATGAACATCGCTTTGTAAGATTGAACCCCTTTTGATTGACTTAAAAGATCTTTTATTAAATCAATTGAATAATTTCTATGAGGTAATGCTAAAATTAACAAATTATTTTTCTTTTAAATTGGATTTTCTACTAAAGCTTGTGACCTTGTTTCAGGTAATGAAAGTAAAATTTCTGATGTGGATGGAAGTTTATTAAAATCACAAAAAGTCGTTTAATATGCTTATCTTATTAAATGCCATTTCTCCTTATGTCTATTTTGTTTGATAATTTTCTAATATATAACAAATTATAATGCTTTTCTTTAATTCATATTTTTAAAACTTTGATTGTTCGATTAAACTACTTCATTTTTACAAATTATTCCTTATTTAAAAACATTTACAACAATAATTTACAATCTTCGTTCATTAAAACCAAATTCCTTTCAAATAATAATAAGGTTTTTAACATATCAAGATTAATTGAACGTTGTTTAGTTTTAGTTTTCTCTTTAAACTCATCGACATAACCAAAACACATTTTATTATCAAGAAATCCATTTTCATTTTTTAAAGGAGTTTGATTACTATCAACAACGGGAGCATTGCTAAACTTCCATGATCTGTCAATTAGTCTTAATTTAACAAAGTCGGACCAACTGAAAATATTGATCAATGACTTCAAAGTTTTATTGTTCTTTGAATTTTCAAACTGTAATATAGAATCAATTATTTTATATTCCATTGAAGTAGGATCTCTATTTTCATTATTAACATCATCTAAACATGCGTTATGTATAAAATTAATACTATTGATTAATCTTTCGAACAATTCACTGTCCTCTAGCTCACCTAAATCAGCAAAATGAACTTTCCTTCTACTTGCATAATCTTGTAAAAATTTAATTTTTATGATGTTTTTCAGAACAAGTTTTGTGTGTGATGTTAATTGCAAATATTTTACAAGTCTTGCGATATTTCTGTAACCTGTTAAAATTTTCTCTTTTTTCGTATGATTATCAAGACTTAATATTTCCAAATTAATTCCATTAGGTGGATAAGCTCGTTTTAATGGAGATTTCAGATATATTAATTTTTTAGAGTTTTCCGTCAAGTGAACAAAAGGTTGAATTTTTCGTAGATTTTGAACCGACATTGTAAAATTTCCATAAAAGCCATAACCAACAGTTAAGCTTGGTTTCACTACGATGTTTAAAGATGAAAAATGAAAATGAGAAAAAATATGCGAAGTGTTTCCAGAAAGATGAAGCAAGTTCTTGTATATGAGGAAGTCTTTTAGATTAATTGGTAGCTGTTAAACCAAGCCACTACACTTAATACATTCGTCTTTAATTACCTCTAAAGTCTGTGTAGAAATCATGCCAATGTGATATCATTTTCGGAGAAATAAACATAGAAAAGGTCGTAATAATAAAACCTTATCAAACCCGGACGAGGGCGCTCGAAATTTGAATCATTATTTTTTTCAGTCCAAATAATCATCTACACTAGTCGTCAATTGATTGCTTTTTCATTTCAACCGACAATTTTAAAATCATTCTTTCAGAATAATTGAATATAAACTAAACAATGACAGATCTACCGATTTCCAATGGTAAATTGATCACCAAGGCGCTTACTTATCAAAATTATAGTACGCCAATGAAATGGGAACCGATTGAATTAGCAATTGAACCAGAAACTATTGTTAATCCTAATGAAGTTTTAATTAAGACCAAGGCAGCCTCAATTAATCCAGTTGACTGTATTCTGCAAAAACTTTCGTACACTTACATAGGTTCAAAAACTAAGGTCTTTGGTGGGGATTTTTCAGGAATTATCATCAAAGCGGGTTCTGAATCTGGCTTCAAAGAAGGTGACGAAGTCTATGGTGATGTCCTGGCTCCAATGTCAGCAAAAGGTTCTTTCTCTGAATACCTTTTAATTGATCCAAAGAAAAATATTTGTGAGAAAAAACCAATTGGTATGACCTTTGAACAGGCTGCTTCTTTACCTATTGTTTTTTATACCGCGTTTGGTGCGTTAAGGGTTCATGAAAGCTCGTTAGAAGGTGCTAACGTTTTAGTTCTAGGTGGTGGTACATCTGTTGGTAGATACACTATTCAAATTGCTAAAAAATACATGAAAGCTGCCAAAGTTGTTGCCACATGCTCAAGTAAATCAAGGGAAGATGATCTAAAGTATGGCGCTGATGTTACTGTGGATTACACTGGATCTGAGACGTCAAAAGTTAATTCAGTTTTGGAATTTGTTAAAGAAAATGGTAAATTCGATATTATTGTTGATTGCGTTAGAGACGAAATTTTCATGGATTATATGGATACAGTCTTAAAGACAACAAAGGAAGGAGGAGTGTATTTGCAAGTTGCAGGCTCTTCAGTCATGAATTACGAAACTGCTCACTTCTCTAGTTTTTTAAAATCTTGTAGATACATCAAAACTTATTTGAAGTGTTTGCTAGGCTTATCTTCCCATACATTTGTTTCTTTCTTTCTGAAACCAAGTCCAGGTGCTGGAGCTAGCGTTGATGAATTGTGGAATAAAAAAGAATTGGATATTCCTATCGACACAGTTTGTGATGGTTTCACAGAGTATCAAACCGCTTTTGACAAAGTTGCATCATGTACAGCAAAGGGTAAAGTTGTTTGCACCCTTTAGGCATACCCTTCAAATACATTTTGCTAGTTCTTACTTTTACGTTCCTATTTTTTTTTTTTTTTCTGATTTTACTTTGATTTTAATTTAATTTTTGAAATAGTTTCTTTCAAATATTTTATTTTACATTTTTTTTTGGGTCAACATAAAGCTTTCTTTACTCTTGACTAAATTTTTTCAAAATAAAAGCGATAAAAAATATTTATACATAACACATATTAAAAAACAACCAAAACCTTTTCATTTTCTTCAACCAATTTAGTAATTAGATCGATACCAAAAACACTATTTATTGGTGTGATAACTAATTCATCAACACTTGAATATTCAGTTTTATTCCACGACCGAACAAAATCCTTGAAACTTGAAATACCAGTTTCAACATTTCTTAATTCATTACTTTTGTCTTCAATAATTATATCGACCTGACAATGATCAATATTTAAATGAGCTATTCTATCCTTTATTATTTGAGATACATTTGATGAAGATGACTGAGTTATAATAACTCTACCTAAATGAATATCTCTATGGTTAACCATAATTGAAAATAATTTAAACGCGACTAAATCCTGTTTACTCAATGTTGAATTATTAACAACTAATGTAATTGAGGAAATTCTGAAGGATAAAGGATTTAAAATTGTTTCACCGGAATGAAAAGTTTTTAATTCTGATAAGTCATCGGACTCTTCTTTTATGCTGTCTCCTTTTAAATCTTGATTATTATTAATGAACATCGCTTTGTAAGATTGACCCTCTTTTGATTGACTTAAAAGATCTCTTATTAAATCAGTTGAATAATTTCTATGAGGTAATGTTAAAATTAATAGATTATTTTTCGTATAAATTGGATTTTCTAGTAAAGTTTGTGACATTGTTTCAGGCAATGAAAATAAAATTTCGGATGTGAATGGAATTTTATTGAAATCACAAAAAATCTTTAAAATACTTAAAATTGAGTTGAGAGAATTAAATTCAATCTCATGATTCTCCTTCCACATTGAAGCATGTAAAATATCAGCTGTCCTATCAGTTAATTTTTTAATATTAATAGCATGAATAGGTAATTTGGTTGGATTAGAAATATTATCTAGCAAAACTAAATTATTTGAAACGCTTTCGATATCATCAACAGACAAAATTAATTTATCAAATTTAATATCTTCATATTTTAAGCTTTTGGTACGAACAAACTTGAGATTATTGTCATAATCAGTTGATTCATCTTCTTCACTTCCTCCTGTTATTATTTCTTCTGTACCCGTCTCTTCTTGATCTTCTATTTCATCGATATTCTCAATGCTTTTATTTTGTGAATTTTTTTCTAACTCTCTCTTTTCCTTTTCTTGTAACCAAACTTGAACTTTTTCTCTGTAAGACTCAGGATAACAATATAATGTTAAGGGAGTGGTAAAAAAGGTTGTAACTAAAGCCATTAAAATAAACATTGAATAAGTTTTTTGAGTGATAATTTTAGCGTTTAAACCAGTTTGTAAAACAACAATTTCGACGATACCTTTACAAGACATTAAAACACCAACAGATAAACTTTCTCTCCAATATAGACCATGCAATTTAGCTGCAATCATACCACCAAATATTTTAGCAATCATTGCGACACCAATTAAGCCAACTGTCCATGCCCAATCTAAACCTTTATTCAATAATCCCAAATCAACATTTAAACCTGCAATGGCAAAATAAATTGGAACAAAAATAATATTAACTAGATCTTCAATTCTATCGGTTAATTTAATAACATAATTATTTTTTCTTGGGACAATTGTGCCCAGAATAAATGCACCAAAAATAGGATGGACACCGATAATATCGGTGAAAAATGCAGAACAAAACATAGAAACCAAAATAATCATCATTGATAATCTTGAGGGGCCATCTGGATTATCAACATCTTTCAAAATATTGTCCAAGACATAATTTAAACACCATCTACCTGGAAAGACAATGAATAAACACCAACCAATTGTAACCAAAACAATATAGGCGGTAACTTCAGATTTGGTGGAATTTGCTAATGTAATACTTAAAGCTAATAATATCCATCCTAATAAATCATTTGTAATACCAGCGGCTAAAACAACGACACCAACTCTATCTTTAACTAATCTTAACTCGGTTAAGATTCTAGCTAAAACAGGAAATGCAGTAATGCACATTGCCACTGCAATAAAAACCATAAACGTTGTAAATTTAATTTCTGGTAAATCTGCAACATTCAGCCTATAGTCATTCCAAAGACCGACAGCTAAAGCACAACCTAAACCGAATGGCACAGCCATATTGAATATACCAACAGTAAGGGCGGTTATTAAATGTTTTTTAATAAATTGAACATCAACTTCACAACCAACCATGAAAAGTAAGAAACAAATACCAACATTGGCCATTAAAGTTAAACCCGGAATTGAACCCGGTGGGAAAACATATTTTGTAAAATTTGGGATTCTACCTAACGCAGTATGACCTAAAACAATACCAGTTAAAACTTCTGCAATAACTCTTGGTTGTTTGATATATGATAAAGGTATAAAAAGCAACTGTGATATCACAATAATGATTACAGCTTGGATCAAAAATATCGTATATGGAGCCGAAGAATCATATTCCAGCGGGTTCATGCCCGCAATAATACCACTAGTGTTTGCCATAATATAGTTTCTATATAGCTGTACTAAAGGCTAGCTATTCCTATGTTGAAGGGTTTTAAATAGAAGAAGGAAAGGAAACAAAAACAAGGTCCCTGATAAGAATTTCCTCGAAACTGAAAAAACAGTAATACTCTTTCTGACATGCCCCACACAACTTTTTTATGGAAAAAAATTTACCCAGTTAATATGTCAATGACGTGAAATTTCTATTTACGATAAGTCAACAAAAATATATTCAATCTCCACACACTCCTTTAATTGGAAATATCATTCATACAGCAACTACCATAGATTTTATGATATTTTCAATGTCGTCTGATCCTTCAGTTTGTATATCTGCAATGCCAATTTTGGTATTACATAACATAAGATAACACAACATAAAACAACATAACTTAACTGAAGCAATTGTTTTCAACTGATTAACGTATCCCATGATATGTGACGTCAATATGCCCTGCTTTATACTTGAAGTGTTAAGTGAGCTTGATGTAAGACCAGCCATATTGTCAATACAAAGTTCTACCTAATTCCAGTTCATTTTAATTCTGTGATAAAGTCTTTGGAAAAGAAAATAGTTTTTGGGCTTTTATTTATAAATTTGACAATTTGTACAGGTTTTTAAAAAGAAGTATATTTGACCACATTAATATTAAGTGGATTCAAGCCAGTTGCAAAATATTTACAGGATGATTATATTTGGACAATCACCAGCGGCTATCGAACAAACACTGTTTATGAACATGACGCCGTATATATCATTTTCATCTTACATTCACATGCTTTTGGACGGATACATTTATATTCGGATATAAGCTTGATTAAACAATTCTGTCGTTCTAGAAACTTAGTTTCCATGTATCCACGGTATAGAAGAAATCTATTTACTGCATATATTCTCAGAAAAGATGAGAATATATATATATATCTAAACCGGATAATATACTATCAACAATAAGTTATCTCAAAGTATAAAAAGTGGTTGTTTGAAGATGCTTCTATACATCCTTATCACCAACAACTCGTTATCGACATTAATTATAGTCGCGTCGATGATCGTACCTATTTGTGGAACGTTTTTTTCGGATGATTTGTCCCGCTATTGGCTGATAAATTAGCATAATCTTACACAATTGAAAGTTCTCCTCATCCTAAACAATAACTGTATATATACTTATAAAGCAATTTTGAAAATCAATGTTAGCAAACCCAATTAATATTAACAAATGGATAGATGAGAATAGTGATAAATTGAAACCGCCTGTCAACAATTATTGTATGCATAGGGGCGGTTTTACCGTGATGATTGTTGGTGGACCAAACGAAAGAACTGATTACCATATTAATCAGACTCCAGAATGGTTTTATCAATATAAAGGTGACATGTTATTAAAAGTTGTCGATGATGGTAAATTTAGAGATATACCAATCAAAGAAGGCGAATCATTTTTATTGCCTCCAAACACTCCACACAGTCCAGTTAGATTTTCAAATACTGTTGGTATTGTTGTTGAGCAAGATAGACCTGAGGAAATGGAAGACAAAATGAGATGGTATTGTAAAAACTGCCGCGAAATTTGTCATGAAGATTCTTTCCACTGTCATGATCTAGGTACTCAAGTTAAGGAAGCAATTGACCATTTTGATGGTGATTTGAATGCTAAAACTTGTCAAAACTGTGGTACAATTAATAATTCAAGACCTGAATAGTTTAATAACCAGTATATAATACTTGTTTAAACAAGCCTCTATATATATTTACAGTAATAATAATGACATTTACGTGACAAGAGAATGAAATTTTTGTTTTTGATTTTTTTTTCTTTTTACAATCTTATATAAATGATTTTTTTTTAAAAGCAAATAATTAAACAATTAAAAATCGAAGGCTACATACAACCAACTATATAGTTTATCGTAAACAATGGTATTCGCATTATCATGTGAAATGCTATGATCAGAATCTGGGAAAATATGCATATCATAGTTTTCAATGCCACTCAAATCCAGTGCATTTAATAATTGTAAAGTATTTTGAAAATGAACATTATCATCACCGGTTCCATGCATAATTAGGAATCTTTCAACATCTCTAAAGTTTTCAATTTTACTAATTTTAGCTTCTTCATACTTTTCGTTATTTTTTGGCAGTCCCATGTATCTTTCAGTATAAATCGAATCGTATAACAACCAATTAGTAACTGGTGCAACAGCCATACCAAACTTAAAAGTATTACCATGATCAAATTCCAAGGTTTTCAAGGTTGTAAATCCACCATATGACCAACCCCAAATTGCCACTTTTTCTTCATCAATAAACCCCTTATCTTGAATAAACTTTTGAGTCGCTTCCGTAATATCTCTTGGTTCCCAATAACCAATATTGTCTTTTGCATAAGATTGGTATTTCCAACCTCTACCTCCAGTACCTCTTGGATCAATATATAAAATAATTGCGTCCATTGATGATGAAACAATTTCTTCAAATCCATAAGAAAAATCACAATTAACTTTTTGAATACCAGGTCCACCGTAAACACTAACTAATAAAGGGTATTTTTTACTCTCATCAAAGTCTCTTGGTCTAACTTCAAGCGCATCAATTGTAATATTACCTCCAATGATAATCGGACTATAAACCTTATATGGAATCTCAAAACTGTCTAAGGTTATTGCGACAGAATCAGCAGTATTCAAATTTTGTTCATTGTTAAAATAATTTTCATTTTCTAAATATTCATCTAAATTAACAATTTTTTGTTTTGGTAACTCTGGTCCATTATAATTCATAACACCAAATTTACCACCTTTAGAAAGTTTTAAAGAATAACTGTGAATATTTGTTAAATCAGTTAAACCTGTTAAAACAGAATCTTTTAAAGATGACTTATATATTTGTCTTTGCATTGAGTTACCCGCAGTACCAACAAAAAAAACAGTTTCATCAATTGGATTGTAGCCAATAACACCACCAATAACATCCCAATTACCCGATGAAAGTAAGTCAGGATCTGTAGTTTTTGGAGAATTATAATAACCGAGATGATCATGGTGATCAATAACGATACTATCGATATAACCCTTGTTTCCTGGTAAAACAAAAATATCACCTTTATTTTTGTACCAACCACCATAGGTTGAAGTGTCATAGTTTCTAATAATTTCTGTCTTTTTAGATTCAAAATCAAATAAACAAACATAGACGACCCTACTAGTTCTATCAGTTTTTTTAAACAAAAGTTCTTGATTATTTAGCCAAGCAACTTGATAAATAATAAAATCTTCTCCAAGGTTAGTTATTTCTTCATCTGCCGATTGGTCAGGTTGTTTTATTTCTTGTAATTTACCCTTTTTAACATTATAGAGATTTAAACTTAATTTTGGATTCTTAAAACCAGGCTTTGTATATTTTAATTTTTCAATTGTTGGATACTTCGTATCATGAAAAAATTCAAGATCATAAATTGGAACATCTGTATCATCCCACTTAATGAACGAAAATTTTGAATCATCAGATGCCCAATAAATAGCTCGATCAGTACCTAAAACCTCTTCTTCATACATCCAATCTGGTTTACCATTAAAAATATTTTCAGCATTGCCATCTTTAGTGACTTGAGTTATTTTATCGTTTTCTAAATTTCTTAAATAAATGTTATTTTCATGAACAAAATATATGTAAGTGAAACTTGGTGAAAATGCGGCAAAACTCAATGGCAAAACATTCAATTGCTTTGTTTTAGGATCTTCAATTGTAAAAACAGGCTTCACTTCTAATGTATTAATATCAACTAACCAATATCTTGCAATTGATGAATGTCTCCATTGTGACCGCTTTCCATCAAGAACTAACAATTTATCTAGTTTTGGAGTTATCGAGACTAGTGAGCACTTTAATGGAACCCCGTTATAAGTTAAGCTGCTTAAATCAATGATTTGTTTTTGAAAAGAAGAATCTGAGGCTTTCTTTAACATAATAATTGAATCATCATGATGAATATAATAACCTTGATCCGGATTATTTGGTTTTTCTGATTTGTTTTTATTTTCTTCTTCACTTGTTTCGGTTTCTGTATTTTCTTTCATTCCCTCCTTCTTTTCGTCTTTGTTATCCTTGTTATCTTTGCTATTTTTGTTATCTTTACTATCTTTGTTATCTTTACTATCTTTGTTATCTTTGCTATCTTTGTTATTTTTTCTATCCTTGTTATCTTTTTTCTTGTCATTGTCATCATCGTCGTCATCGTCATCATCGTCATCATCGTCATCATCGTCATCATCATCATCATCATCATCATCACGCTTTTGTAACGGAACATCTAAAGAACCTGCAGAATCCAGAGAATCTAAAAAATCATCAATTTCAATATCAACGAATTCCATATCGTAATTGCGAACCCAAAACTTTGCGCTTCTCATATCATCCAAACTCATTTTTTGTAAATTTGCATGCTCCCCATCATCACCAATATCACCACTATCGCCACTAGCGTCATTATTTTCATCCGAAGGTGGTATCAAATTCGATCCACTATTATTGTCACCACCTTTACCAAGTTTTTCGTTTCGGCCTGCATAACCAAGGAAAATAAAGAAAAAGAAAATCATGACTACACCACCAAAACCTATAATACCTTTTCTTGTATTTCGTGATTGTGTTGCCATTGCTATAGTCTTTCTCCACTTATTAAATTTTGTTTTTAAATCTTCAGGTTCACCTAATGCAGTATGTCTACCACTATGTGACATACCAGGATAATAGTCTATGTCAGGATTTTCATTGTCACCATCATGGAAAACTATGTCATCATTAAATTCATCATTATCATCATCAATTGAAAAATTTGATGAAGAATGATTCTGCAGTTCAATATCTCTAGAGTACGTGTCTTGTTTTTTTTGCATTCTAATTGAATAATGCCAATGGTGTGTATAAATTAGGTAGAAATAAAACGCAAGCTTTGCATTTTGGTTTCATATCAGCATTATCTGGTGTGGAATATAAAAAAGGCTCAATTTGGGAATCATTCGGATGCCAATACACTGGCGTCGATAGGCGCAAGAACGCAACTAAATTGGCTACTGTCATTTTGATATTGCGGGCCATTAACACATTTTTTTTTTCATCTTCATTTTCTTCTACATGAAAATGAAAAAAAAAATATCAATTTTTTTAATAATTCTTTCTATTCTGATAACCAAATACTAAAAAATAAAAAAATAAATTCAAATAAAATATTCACAGACATGTCTTCTACATTATTTGACGATATATTCAACATTGAATCTGTGGATGCAGCTAGATATGATAGAGTTTCTAGAGTGATTGCAAATTCTACTTCTTCAAATGATACTAAAATTACGCTAGATATAAATCATGAGTTATTCCCAGTTAGTGAATCTGATTCTATTACTATTACATTAGCAAAGACATTAAATATTGATGACGATCCAAGTGCTATGGATACTGATAATCTACTTGCATCAAATGGATCATGGAGACCTCCAAGACCGGATCAAAGATCTTTAATGAACGATTATGATTATGTGATGTATGGTACAGTTTATAAATTTGAAGAAGGAAAAGATGATAAAATTTCTGTTTACTGTTCATTTGGTGGTTTATTGATGTGTTTGGAAGGTAATTATAGAACTTTATCAAGTTTAAAACAAGAAAATTTGTATATTTTAATTAGACGTTAATGCTATTCTAAAAAGGGACGAATAGAACTAAAATATAAGAACCAATAACTAACCAAGAAAAAGAAAAAAACTTTAAGCTTTCTCATTTATTTGTTTTTTTTTATTCTAATTGTATAAATAAATAAACAAAAGGTACACAACTTTAATGTTTTGGAATCTACATTTTGTAAATCTCTAATTTTTCAAATACCTTCCCTTAAGTCCCATTCACTTAAACCAATTTCACCACCTAACTTTTCAAAATTATCCATAACTTTTGATCTTTTCTTTTCTGCAATGTCAACAAAATCATCCCAATAATCATCATGAACATATTCAAAATTAATATCACCACCATAATTTAGTGCCAATTGTTCAGGTTTAATAAAATCTCTAAATGGTTCATCAAATTTACATTTTTCTTTTGTATAAGGATCAACAAATGGCCAACATATTTTTAAGAAAATTGAAACCAAATATGGCATATTAATAAACAATGCCCTACCCAACCTTTCTGGATAATGATATTGCAAAATATATAAAACAGTTTTACCAACTCCAACTGCTGGAACTTTTGGTTCATAGAGACAAGCTTCGGGATATTTTTTAAAATCAACACATAGGCATAGTTTATCTTGACCTTGTGGCATAAAATCAATGCTTCTCTCTAGCATATAAATTAAATGTTGGATTTGCCTATCGGACGTTTTGGTATTTTGTCTTCCACTCATTAAAATCAGACAGGGTCTCTTTTCATCATCGAACCCAAAAACTTGTTGTTTACCGGTTTCATTTTCAACTTTAACGAGATCACTTGTAATTTTATCCCATTCACCACCAGCAACACCAAATTCTCTACGCCATGCAATTGAACCTGTTATACGTTTAATCGTATCATTTTCTTTCCAACTACAAGCACGTAAATATCTTAATAAACATTGTTTTGATAACCAAGCTTTTTCGAACTTATTTAGAGGTTTATAATCTGTTTTTGGACAATTTGCTTCATAAGTTGGAAAATCTTCTGTGGTCTTAAAATAATTTAAAAGATCATTATAAATCTTTTCATGGTCTTCACTTTTAATATCTTCATAGTTTGGACTGTGGGTTAACGTTTCAGGTGGATGTGGGAAAGTTTTTGTATGGATAGGTTTTGTTTCGTCTACTTTCCATTCTTTTTTATTAGACTTTTTACCGAATCCAAACATATTGTTTATTTAAATATCTTAATATAAACTAATATATTAAACTATTGTGACTAATCTAAGTATAAGTTCTATGTAAGTATAAACAATAATGAAAATATCACTAATTCCTCGGTAGGAAAAACAGAAAAAACAAAAAAATACAATCCGAATTATTTTCAAATCTCGAAAACGTAGAATGGAACGGTAATCTATCATTATTCTAATTTACTCTTTTTGTAGTAATCATATCCTTCTTCAAATGCCCGATCCATAATCTTTTCAACAGGTTCATCGAACAGATATGGTAGCAGTGGAACAATAGCCAAACCGCAAATAACAGGCCCAACGCTTCTAACCGTAGAGTTTTTGAAATTTTTAAATAAAATTGGTGAGTATCTGACAGTCGAATGGATTGTAAATGCTGGCAACCCCATTGAAGCAATCGTTTGAAACAATCCTCTTTTTAATCCAACCAATCTCCAATCTAAATCATTATAATTGTCTCTTGCTTCTATGTTAACCTCAGGTTTTGGATCCCACGGCTTTAATCCTGGATAGTATCTACCTTCTTGGCGCATTTTAGCTCTCCAACTTTCAAAGTTCACATCTCCGATAATATAAGTCCACGAAATACCATAACATAATCTAACCAGCACAGGATGTGCCACTGGCCTGAATGATTCACCAATATCTGAAGTATAAGCAACATAGCGATGCGAAGCCATCATAATAGTACGTAATCTACTAGCGTAAGCCGTGTATCTAAGGGCTGAATCAGTTGAAGTGGAATCAGCCTGTGGATTCTCCGATTCTTGTATTTTTGATTCTTCGTTGTTCATGCTGACGTTATCCAGTAAATATTATTAAGTATAAGAATAATGGATATTTAAGTAAATGAATGAGGAAGTAACTAAGATAGAAAAACTTGAATGGCAAATCTTAAGCGTAGCAATTTACCACATGATTAAGTAATCACCACGCTGCTGCCCGCACCTGCCCTAATATCTCCTAACTCCATGCCCTTAGTACACCAAAACTCAAGTTGACAATTACACCAGAAACAACAGCCATCCTTGTCTTCTTACCAAATATGCCGCCAATGTCCAGGAATAATAACAGTAGAGCAAACCCTCCAAGTGCAAAACCAACACAAACTCCTAAAAATAACTCTTTTTGTAAATTACTTTCTCTTTGTATAAGCTGAGATCTTATTCCCACATCGGTATTAGTTTCCAGTTGTTCGGTATTATTATTTGCACTATCTCCAGAATTTATATTTAAATTACTTGGGAATTCATCAATCTCGTTATTGACAGTACTATCAATCCACCTATCTTCTAAATTACGTAATGCATCAACATCAGCAGAATTTGGTAGGTTTGCACCATGTATCTGGAAAAACTGTCTACGTAAATCGGATATATCATTGTTTGAAAAACCTTGAGTCAGTAATCTATCAAAACCTCTTGGTGCCTCGGTTGTACTTTTCTCTGGTTGATGATCCAACTCCTCTTCTTTTGATAATTCTTCGTTTGTTAGATCGTCACCAATTATACAATGGATATATATTTTAATTGGAGCATTTGTTTCCAAGTCTATCAGGTTCGCTTTTAAATATGATATATCTTTTGAAAAATCTCCATGAGCTAATAGAACTTTACCATTGTGCAATAATTTTAATCTTTTTTTAGCCAATTGTGGATTCTGTAGACGTATTTGCTGTCTTATATAATTTGTTGATAAGGAATCCAGATGCAACTCCGGCGATGGAATTATAACGGTATCTTTAATTCCCGTAACATATCTAACAACAAATTCAATCATTATCTTGACCTTTATTTTGTATTTGCATAAACGAGATTATTTACAAACACAGGTTACTGCTGTAACAATAAAAGGTAAAAGTATAGTGAAGAAACCCTCAAAATATGAAAATCGCGAGTTTTTTTTTTTTACTATAAAAGTAAGACGTTTCCCATATTCTATATTGCTGAGGATAATTTAACTTTCCTTTCTTTCTTTAATCAACGTGCGGAAACCAGTGCTATACATAACCGTGTTGCTTTTGTATTGTATCCATCATATCTGAAGCGTCAAGCACTTGGTAAGATTAATGGGTGATTCCAGGATCGTCTTAGTGCCCTTTCTGTTTTTGTGCTTTTTTAACTCATTAACAGGGGCCGGTGGGTCCGAACATTTTTATTTTAATGTAGTTTTCAATTAAAAATAGTAATACTATAAAACTTAAAGACAAATATATTTATTTATTTAAATACATATTTAAATTTATGTGGCTTTCTTTGTTTGCATTGTTGCTGCAACTAAAACACCAGGTAATTCTTCTTCACCGCATTTATACAATAATTTAATACCTGAAATCATTGAAAAGATTAGAATTAAACTTGTCCAAAACAATAAATTAAATTGTGAGGAATAATCTAATTTTTCACATGAATTACCCGTCCAGAAACTAGTTCTATCATTATCATCTTTTGTTGCTGAACAGACACATTTCCAACATTGACCAACTTTTGCACACAGTCCATGATCAGAACAAGAGTCACTGGAATCTAAACATTTTTCTTGGGAATTGAAACAGCCAACTGAGTTTTTTGAAGTTAAAATGCTATTTTCATGATCTCTTTTTCTTAATTCACTTTTTCCAATATTTTCATGTTCGTAGAATTTTAACGTCATTAATTCTTGGTCAACTGGTAAAACAATAATTGTGCATTTAATGCCAGTATCCTCTAATTTATTAAGAATTAAATTTGAAATTAAATTTTTACAGGTTTCATAAGTTTGAGAATTTAAGCCAGTTTTCTTAAAAACTGAAATTAATGAATCCAATTTAATTAAAACTTTATCGTCTTTAATATTATTTTCTAATTGGTCATTTAAAAAAAAATCCAATTGAGCTAATTCTTTGATAAATGATTTATCATTAATTGAATTGACTGATCTTTCACTTAATTTTAGTCTGTTGCTTTGAGTAAAAGAGCCCTTTGATTCATTCCAGATCATTTCAGCTTTATTGTTTTCATCATCACCAAAATATCTAGTCCATAACTCTTGTAGAACATCCGATTTTGAACCTTTTCTACTTAATAATGTGATTTCATCTGATAATTTATTTAGGTTGAAATCTTTTTTATTCAATTTAATTAATTTTTCAGGAATTTCTTGTAAAAATTGTTTGAATTGATATGCTTCTCTATCGTCACGAAGTTCAATATTATAAATTGGACTCTCTGAAGATTCAAAAAATGTAGATGGATTATCAACAGCATTAATAATTAAAACTAGTTCTTTTTCCTCATCTTTACGAAGTGTGTTTGATTTACCCAATCCAATAACACTTAAATCTTGAATATCATCAATACTATAACATTCTGCAAAACCAATATCATCAGCTAAGTTTAAAATTGAATCCTTTTGTGATATTGTTGGAGTATAGAAATCTTCATTGCCATAATACCAATAGCTATTCATTTTATAAACAGCGGCATTTTCAATTGCCAAAACAGATGAAGACAAAGCAAGAGAGTAAATAGATGACAATCTCATGACTATGCTAATAATTATTGAATGTTTTGTAATTAAGTATGAAAAAACGATGAGACTGGCACAAACTGTTTAAAATAAATTAAGGTGAATATAATAGTGTAAAAATTAAGCAGCACTTCCCACACAAAGAATTATGAATTTACCAGGAAAATTTATGAAAACTAGATCAAAAAAATCGACGCAAAATTTGCTAGCAAAACGACGCATCATTAACTTGTTCTACTTTTATAGGGAATAAAATGGTTGGACCAGCAATACCGAAAGATATACAGTTGAAGAGGAATATACGGTTGCATAGAAATATTTATGAAAATGAAAAAATAGAATCAGAGGAAATAAACAAAGATAACAAGACTAAAATAACAAAACTGTTTGACTCTTCAAGATCTCTAACAGAGGAAGTTAAACATGAAATGCTGAAGAACTCTAAAACAATTAGAGATAGATTCGAATAAATAATTACTTTATATTTTATATGTTTATAGAGCTATTTTTTTAAATAAAAATTATACCTTTCTTCTTTTATTAGCTTCAAGATTATCACTATCTACTTCATCCTTCATAAACTTATAGATAGGAGTGACATCAACCTTAATGACTTTATCATCACTCCAAGAATTGATTATTCTACCCTTTTTAAGTGTATTTAAATTAATAATAGTATTACCCTTAATTTGATTATTGTCTTTATTTCCCTTATAATTATTCTTGGTATTCATTTTTTGTTTTGTGCAGCTTTTTCAATTTCTCTTCTACTACCTTTCAATAATTCTAAATGACCAACTCTACCAGAAATTAATTTTTCTGTATTGGAAACCAATTTTGATTGATTTGTTTTAGTTAATTTGAAAACGTCCTTTTCCTTCTTTGTAACGTTTCTAGGTTTACAAATTCTTGGGGCAGCAGCTTTTGGATTTTTTTGACGTTTTGTCACTCTATGAGATTTCTTCTTAGCTAATTTCAAATTACCCTGAGCCATAGTAGTAGTTTGGGTTAAACGCAAAAGTCAGTTAAAGTAAAAGTAAATGTTTTTTTATATTTCTACAAAGATTATAATTTAGAAAAATTTTTTTTATCGTACAGCACGCATTTTTTTAATATTTTCTTTTTTCAACATTAACATTTTCAATGGCAGCTTCATTAACAAACCAAGAAACATCATTTTCAATTTCGTCTTCTAATCCATTAACTAACGCACACGGTAATTTCGATGTATCTCTATTTTCAAAAATTTCCTTAATTACTTTTTGTTTACTTGCGCCTTCAGCAACAAAGCATAATGAACCACACTTTCCTAAGTAACTTAAAGTTAAAGTAATACGTCTTTTTGGCAATTTTGGTGAATCGTTCAAACATGAAACGTAACCTTCTGCATTAGTTAGTAACTTATGATTTGGGAACAAAGAGCATGTATGACCATCAGGTCCACAGCCTAATAAAACTAAATCAATACCATTGGAAGGTATTTCACTTTCATATTCCTTGGCAATTAAACCGTCTGTATGATCATCACCTTTATGAACCATACTTTCATCAATTGTGACGACTGTTGGTCCAATTTTACCGGAATGAGCCAATGGTTCTAAAACTGATTTGTTGAATGCACCATAGTTTGAATCATTATTGGCCAATGGAACCAATCTTTCATCTGAAAAATAAATCACCCATTTAGGCCAATCAATTGAATCATTGTCAAGTAATCCGTTTGCTAAATGATTAATTAGTGATCCACCACTAATTGCAATCGTGAATTTATCAGATTTTGATAATGCTTCATTTTGATGTTGGATTATATACTTTGTTAATGATTTTGATAGCTCACTAGAGTCTGAGTATGCGTAAACGTAAACCATTTCAGTGGTAAATATATATTTTAATTAATTAATTCGCTGATTGAATTAGAAAAGTATACACTAAAGAGAAAGAGATCTTTTTAAATGTAGTGATATAATAAAAACCAATTGATTGCGCTGTCACGCCCTCCCTTGATTACGTAATTAGTCGAGGACCTCGACACCGTAAAGAACTATGAATTATGTCATTTTGCTTTTTACTAATTTTGTTTTATAAATTTGGCATCAATACCATCAACAGTACTTCCGTTACCACTCTCTTTACCGCTGTAACTGTCACTGTCACTAACAGAAGCATCATCACTATTGCTGATGCTGTCACTTAACTCAAGTGATTTTAAATCAACACCAACATCATCTTCTAGTAACGTTAGCTCCTTAACTTCCCAGTTCTCCAATAATTCTTCACGACCCTCTTGGAATCCAGTAACTCTACGTATGACTTTATTTCTTTCAACATCGTTTAAATTGTCAATTTTTTCACCTCTTTGAAATTCTTTACAGTTTGGTGAATGACCAATGCTCATACCAAATTTGACTAGAGTTTCTAATTGTTCTTTTGAGTTTCTCAATAAATCACTATCCCAAACAACGGAACCCTCTAGAAAAACAATTACAACTGTACTACCACCAAATTTGAAATAGCCAATTTCGTCACCTTTATTAATATGAGCACCCTCTTCAATTGAAATAACTACACTGCCAACCATCATAGCACCAATTAGACAAACCTCAACAATGCCAAAAATTTCAGATTTAATCTGAACAATTGTACGGACATTTTCACCGAAAACGTCAAGTTTGGATCTAATTGCCATTGGATTAACAGTATAATATTCACCATGAATGTGTGTAACTTTTAAAACTTCTCCATTGATTGGACAATGGACTCTATGATAGTCTTGTGGTGCGAGTCTAAAGATACATAATGAATAATGAATATTTAAGTTGGTATTATTTTTTTTATTGCTGTTATTATTGTTATTGTTATAATCATTGTTTAAATTGGCATTATTGCCGAAACCTAGAAGTTTTGAAATACTAAAATTTCTACCTTTAATCCATAAATGTTTTGCTTCATTAACATTCTCGAAAACGGTTAATCTCGAATCAGCAGCCGAAGTAACAATTAGTTCATCACCCTCAATGATTCTTGCATTTGGTTTTAGTTTTCTATAAAAGAAATTATTAAAAGTTTTATAATCATTTATATCTTGATATAAATAATCAGACAAATCTAATGCATGAAATTTAATAAAACTCAAGATTTTTTCCTTTGATGAAGTTGAATCAAATTTAATACCTTGTTTAATTGATAATGCACGTAACATTCGTTTGATTCTGTCGCTTGAGTTATCAGATTTAATTGATTTGTACAATAGTCTGATGCCTAATCTAACGTGTGGTGACATTTTCTCTTCAATGATTAAGCCCGTATCACGATCTTGAACTAGAATATTTGCATTATTCGTACCTAGTTTTAGTTTACCATATGCCAACGTAGTTAATAATTTTGAGTACCATCTACGAGTTGCAGAATTTGGTGTTGTATAATGTGGTTTTAAAAAAGATTTCACTCTTAGGTTATTTGTACAGATTGAATAATGCTGCAAATAATTTTTATAACGTTTATCAATTTTATTGCAATTTGGACACTTATTAAGTTGTGGATTGAATTTTGGTAAAACCATCAATTCATCAATCGGGACAATTTTTAATTTAATTGATAATTCTGGATGAAAATGTTTTAGATTTTTTGATGCTGGTAATCTTTTCAATAGAGAATTTGATTCAAAATTTAACGGTAACTTTTTATAAACCCAACTATTAGTATTATTTTTCTTATTATTATTCATTAATTCATTAATAATTTTTGAAACCTCAATCGAATGTGAGCAAATCGCATCGTTGAATGAAAAATAATCATGATCATAAATTGAAAATGTTAAATTGAAATTTTTCGAGTGATCATCAACTAGAATATTAATATATTGATGACTCCACGAGGGATTTAATGTATGCCTACATTTTGAGGTTCTGAAGATTTGTTTCGAAAACGAAACAACAACGAATGGGTCCATATCATAACCTAATCTTGTTGAATTTCTGAAAGGTGGCAGATCTCTAGCACTTTCAATTTTTAAAATTAAGAAAGCCTTAATAGGGTTATTTGCCAATGATAGCGATAATGTTGGAATGTTTAGTGAACATAAACTTAAATTATTTTCACCCGTAATATCATTAATCTCATGTAAATCTGAAGTTGATTTTGCTTTCTTTTTTAGATTTTTAAATTTAAGCTTTTTAGGTTTATTTAAGAATTTTTTGAGAGATTTTTTGTTGGTTTTTGTAATTTTATTATCTGTGTTATTAGTGGTTTCTTCAATAATCTCATCTGCATTATTATGACTAATTTCGAGTTGTGAAGTTATGAAATCATGTGTGGAACCTAATGAAGATGGAACCGAAGAGAGAGACGATGAAGGAGATGGGATGGAAGATAGCGAAATATAATCTTTTAATGCCTTCTTAGTAACTCGATCTCTTTCTTCAGAATCGCAGTAGTCTTCCTCAAAATTCGAAATCTCCGGCTCCAAATCAATTGCATCTGATAAATCTGATATATCTGAAATTGGATTATCAAAATCAATTTTCGACAAGAAAAGTGACAATTGATTATGGAAAGGTTGAATTAAGGATGCATTTTCGTTAATATTGAAAGATAATGTAATTGAATTCGACGGATCAGTCAAATGGAAAATGTTCGATAAATATAGTGATAACAAATTCAAGATCGAGAATGAAAATGTGTATGAATATGAAGATACATTGGAAAGTTGCGATAATCTGAAGTATAAAAGATCATTGTTTAGGTCCAATTTATAAATGGATTCGATATTTGACAATAAAATTGTAAAAGAGGTAGAGTTTTTCTTAAAAACCTGATAAACTATCGATCTATATGGAGAGATGATAGTTGGATTCAAGTTATCTGGGAAAGTTATTGATAAAGTGATTGGACATGGTTGAATAGAGTTATCAAATATAATTTCCAAACCACCTACTGAATCCCGATTCGAACTCAGCGACATTGATTAAAAAAATAAGGTAAATTGCGTTTACTACTGATGAAATCTATTTGGAATCTAATTTAGAGTCCATTTGAATGAAATTTATACAGAATCTGGAAAAAAAAAAAGTATGAAATCATGGCATAGCTGCGCCACGTGGAATCAGACATCACAGAACGAATGATGGGAGTGAGGTGGCGCAGCCAACTTTAAATTCGGGTTATGGGAAATGAGGAGTTAAAGGGAATTTACTACGGTGAGTGACGGAGGAGCTGGTTGAGATTATTTATAAGCAATTGGGTATCCTGATATTTATATCTGCTATTTGAGTTGCACTATCGATAATATTAATATTATTGTTATTAATATTACTGATATCATTGGTGCTACTGCTGCTGTTATTGTTACTATACGTTGATTGTAAATTAAATTAAAAAACTGTTTCAATCGCTCACTAATATTTCCATGCTGAAAAATTTACCAAATAATAACAACGTTGAAAGTGAAAAATTTAATAGCCAATTTAAATTTGATAATTTGTAATTCAGACTACACTGTTGACATCTTTTGATAATCAATTATTGTTCAATGTCTTACAATAGTATATTCAATTCTGAAATTAATAATACCAATACCAGTAACAACACTAATAACAATACCATTACTAATACCAAAAAAAACGAGTCGAATATTACGATTACAACATCCACAGCTATAATGTCAATGTCAACAGTCAAAAGAAATAGTGTATCAGAATCGTCGTTATCTTCAGATTCCGAAAATGATTACTCAATTCCTACAACAAGCATAAATAGTAACTATACTCATAACCATTGTAGTAATCAGAAACCATTGAATGTGCTTAATGCTTATATTGTTACAGATAAAAAGGAGTATTTTTCAAGTATAATACCCGAAACAAAAGATATTTCGTTACCTAATCACAATAATGAATTGAATGATATAAATGAGATTTCAATAGATATTGGTGGCTCATTGGCAAAAATTGTGTACTATACAAAGGATCCAGTTTCCAATGGGATTCGACTAAACTTTCTGAATTTTGAGACAAATAATATTGAAAGCTTTATCAGTTTTTTAAAAAAAATAATTAAAATGTATATCAAAGAGAATAGCAAGTCACCTACAATAATTGCCACGGGTGGGGGTGCACATAAATTCTATTTAACGCTGAAGAATGAGTTGAATTGTAAAATTCAAAAAGAAGATGAAATGAAATGTTTAATAATTGGGTTGGACTTTTTGATTTCTAAAATTAAGAATGAAATTTTTTATTATGATGAACTAAATCACCAATACATTGAAATCGATAATTTAGAGATCAACTCAACAATCTATCCATATTTACTAGTTAATATTGGTTCAGGTGTTTCGATGATTAAAGTTACAGGACCAGATCCAGGTAATTTTGAAAGAGTTGGTGGTTCGTCATTAGGTGGTGGTACTCTATGGGGTTTATTATCAATTTTAACCAATTCCAATACTTTTGATGAAATGTTAGAAATGGCATCAAATGGCAACAATGATAATGTCGATTTACTAGTTGGAGATATTTACGGTAAAGGTTATAACAAAATTGGATTAAAATCAAATCATATTGCCTCATCAATGGGTAAAGTGTTCAAAAAAGCCTTTCATGATAGTAATGAGAAAAGTGAGAGTAATGATGAGAATAATAATAATAATTATAATGATAATGATAACGACAACGACAACGACAACAATAATGATAATAATGATAATAATGATATTGCTTACCACAATGATGAAAACAAAGATAACACAGATAATAAAAGACCACCAAGTAGGGAGGAAAGATTAAAAAAATTTAACCAAGAAGATATTGCAAGGTCATTACTATACGCAATTTCAAATAATATTGGTCAAATTGCATATTTACAAGCTCAGCGTTATGATTTAAAAAAAATCTATTTTGCAGGTTCATATATTAGAAACCATTATCAAACAATTAGAACTTTAAGCTATGCAATTAATTTTTGGTCAAAAGGTGAAAAAAATGCATATTTCTCAAAACATGAAGGTTATCTAGGCACATTAGGTGCATTTTTGATGAGGCAGAACGAAATTTAAAAAATTTATTACGTTGTATTTTATATTTTATATTTTATACATTTTCCACAAACTTTTCTTGCCATAGTTCAATTAATTTATTCATTGATTCATATTTTTTAATCATTTTTTCATCATTTGAAGTTTTCTCTTTACTTCTAAAACTCTTCAATTCGTTTTGTAAACTACCTTTTAAATTTTCAAGCTTTTCAATTTCATTATCTATCAGTAGTTCATTTTCATTTAGATTTTTTAACTTTAAGTTTAAATCATTGATTTTAGCTGATAGTAATTTGATATCACCGATCAAATTGCTTAATTCAATCTCTAGCTCATCTATATCAACAATTACTATATTTTCATCTCCATCATCATTAATTTCAAACCCTTCATTTTCAAAAAAACATTTCAAATTTTTCAATTCGTTCAGTGAATAATCAATATCATTCTTTAGAACATCCTTGTTCTCTAGAATTTTTTTAATTTCAACCGAAAAAATACATTTTAAAATTTTGCGTCTTAATAGTTTACCGCTGCTCTTTAAAATCTTAATCTTGTTTTCATAAAATACTATTTTTTCATTTAATTCGATTAGTTCATTATTAAATTTATTAATTTCATCATGAGTTAAGTGTGAACCTAGTAAAATTAATCTTAAAAATCTTTGTTTTGAATCTAATTCTAAAAACTGATAATTTAATTTTGACAATAGATGTGATAGATTGACTAAATTTTTGTTAAAGTCTTTCGGTGACAGTTTTATATTATTTTCATTATCGTTATTATAATGAATTTTTAGATTAAACGCGTCAAATTCTTCTTGTGATGTTTTAAATGGTAAGGATGAAATCGATGAAATTATACTTAGATTGCTAGAATTATTTAGAGTGGAATTTGGCGATGAGGATATATGTGATGATAAATTGGATTGTCTTATTGGCGTGGTAGTTTCTGTCATTGTCATCTTTAACGTAATGGGATAAACAACATTTGTTTATATAACAAATCTCCGCATAATAATTTTCTAAACAGCGATCGAAACAAAAATATTTTTTTTTTTTGTGATTTTTAATTCCATTATCATCATCAAAAACATTATCACCGTTTTTGCGATTAAACATGAGTAAAGAGATAATTGATAGGGTTGAAGGGTTTTTACCAGGATATAAAATTGACTTAATATCACAGGGTGCTGAAGCACTAGTTTTTCTTACTGATAATCACCCATATTTGCCCAAATCAATACAACCAAGTGATATTGAAAATACTTCCAAATTTGTAATTAAATACCGACCATTTAAAACTTACAGACATCCATGTCTAGATAAACAAATTACCAAAAGTAGGACAGCAAGTGAGGCTAAGATTCTAAATAAACTATATTCACTGAATATTAAGGCACCAAAATTAATTGCAATGGATGCAATGAATGGTATAATCTGGATGGAATTCTTGGGATATAGATTGGAAAATGGTGATTTCAGTAGCTTGAAAAACTGGTTATGGTGGCTAGAAAAAACCGGTGAAAGTGCATCTGTTGGTGAACTTGCTCAAGAAGTTATGAGAAGCGTTGGTAAAACCATTGGAGAATTACACTTGAATGATTTAATTCATGGAGATTTAACAAGTTCGAATATTGTTTTAATCAACAAACGAGGTGTGGTATGTCTAATAGATTTTGGATTATCGAGTTATTCATCTTTAATTGAAGATAAAGCGGTGGATTTATACGTCCTCGAACGTGCTTTAATTTCCACTCATCCTGTGTATGCTACACTATACAACGATTGGTTACTGGAAGGCTACCATACCATATATCAATCAACCGGTAAAAATGGTAGTAAGAATTGGAGAGACGTCATTAGAAGATTAGAAGATGTTCGTATGAGAGGCCGTAAGAGGTCCTTATTAGGATGACTTTGAAGGAGGACATCCGTGCACGAGCCAGATTTCTCTCGTTTTCAAAATGCCATCGCTCCAAAATCAAAATCCAATTCCATTTCACAGTTTTTGTATCTTTTATAGTAAACTATTTTGTAATTAATCAATTAATAAACTATAGTATATTACGTTAACACAATGGATTTAGAGCCAATTGGTGAGTATAATTTATTGAAGAATATTTCACTATGTAAACTTACTAACATTGTTTTAATTTTTTAATTTTTTTAATCTAGTTCTTGATCAAGGTACAGGATTTGTTAAAATTGGTAGAGCAGGTACCAATTTTCCTGACCATACATTCCCTTCGATGGTGGGTAGACCAATTCTTAGAGCCGAAGAAAAAACTGGTGATATTGAAATTAAAGATATAATGTGTGGTGATGAAGCTGCCGCTGTCAGAAGCATGTTACAAATTTCTTATCCAATGGAAAATGGTATTATCAAAAATTGGGAAGACATGGAGCATCTATGGGACTATGCATTTTATGAAAGAATGAAAATCAACACTGTCGGTCGTAAAGTTTTATTAACCGAACCACCAATGAATCCATTAAAAAATAGAGAAAAAATGTGTGATGTTATGTTTGAAAAATATCAATTTGGTGGAGTTTATGTTGCAATTCAAGCAGTTTTAGCATTATATGCTCAAGGTTTATCATCGGGTGTTGTTGTTGATTCTGGTGATGGTGTTACGCATATTGTTCCAGTTTACGAATCAGTTGTTTTGAACCATTTAATTAAGAGATTAGATGTTGCCGGTAGAGATGTTACCAGAAATTTAATTAATCTATTATTGAGAAGAGGCTATGCATTCAATAGAACAGCAGATTTTGATACAGTTAGACAAATTAAAGAAAAACTATGTTATGCTTCATATGATTTAGATTTTGATACAAAGTTAAGTAACGAAACAACAACTTTAGTTGAAAGTTATGAATTACCTGATGGTAGAGTAATTAAAATTGGTTCAGAAAGATTTGAAGCTCCCGAATGTTTATTTCAACCTTCATTAGTTGATGTTGAGCAACCAGGGGTCGGTGAATCATTATTTAATACAATTCAATCATGTGATGTTGATGTCAGATCAACATTGTATAAGTCCATTGTTTTATCTGGTGGTTCATCAATGTATCCAGGTTTGCCATCAAGATTAGAAAAGGAACTGAAACAACAATGGTTTGTTAAAGTTTTAAAGGGTGATCCAACAAGAATGGAAAAATTCAAAGTTAGAATTGAAGATCCACCAAGAAGAAAGCATATGGTTTTTATAGGTGGTGCAGTTTTAGCAAATATTATGGCAGACAAAGATCATATGTGGATTTCAAAACAAGAATGGGAAGAACAAGGTCCAAGAGTTTTAGATAAATTAGGTCCACGTTAAGGAAGTAATTTCTATTTATTATTTTTTATAATTTTTATTACTATTATTTTGTATCACCCTTTTTTTCATTATTAACGCTTATTACTATTATTATCATCATCATATATTACAAATTTCTATAAGAAAGCCTGTAATCTTTTATTAATTTATCTATCTATTATACATTTAACTAAATTCATCAATTTTTTTCCAAACATTCTCAACTAATGTTTGAATTTTCTTCTCATTTACATTTGGATGATTTGAACCATATTTGATTGCATTTTTTATTAGTTCATCAATAAATTTTTTGTTAATATTTTTCGGATTGAAAAAGTCACAGCCTAGCAATTCGTCAATTGAACTTCTTTTTAATGGATCACGAATTAAACAACTTTTAATCAGCTCCAATAAATCATTGTTAATTTTAATTCCATTACTCATTCTTGGATATGAAATATTAATTTTCGGATTAGTAATTGCCAATATTTTTTTCGTACCATTGAACGAGGAATATGGTGGTTTACCATAAGCCATCTGATAAATAATACAACCACATGACCAAATATCTGATGGTTTACCAATTTTCCATATTAAATTATTTTCCAAATTCTCATTATTTTCATTGTTAAAAACTGAAACGTCAATTAAAGTTTCGGGTGCCATATAATTTGGTGTACCCATTTGACAATCTCTATAAATATTAACTGTTTGATTACTAATTGTGTTAGAAATTCCAAAATCAATCAATTTTAAAATTCCTTTAACCAATAAAAAGTTTGCTGGCTTTAAATCTGAATGAACGATGTTTAGTTTATGAATGGCTTCAATACATCTTAAAATTTCTAAAGAATAGAACCTTATGAATTCAATATCAAATGGTAGATTTGACTGAAATTTGCTTGAAAAAATGTGGGCCAAATCAATTTCACCACATTCCATTACAAAATATATTGAATTTGTTGTTAATTTATAATCAATTAATTTCACAACTCTTGGATTATTTTTAAGTTTATTTAAAATTTTGATTTCCCCTTTAAAATCATTTATATTTATATTTTCGTGATCATCATTATCTTCAAAATTAACAATTTTTATTGCTAAAAATTGTCTATTATTATTATCTTTGATTGATCTAAAAACTTTTGATGATCCACCTTTACCAATTTGTTCAAGTAGCTTATAGGTATGTTTATTAATTTCAACAATTTTATTATCTGAATCCTGATTTTGAAATTTAACTTCGCTTTTGATTTCATAATTTTTTGAACTTTCCTTTTTATTTAATAACAATTGATCTAGTTGATCAAGTTGTTTAGCTTTTTTAACTTTGGAGTGTGAATGTGAATGGGAGTTATTTAAATTTAAGTCTAATTCTAAAATATTTTCCTTATTGTAGATACTATTCATATTATTAATATTAAATAAATCAATTGGTTTTGAATTTAATTTTGAGCTTGATAACGGATTAAGAATCTTTCTACCAACTTCAGGTGTTTCATAAATATCTAAGTTTGAATGTAAACTTAGATTTGAACCCTGATTCTTTTTAACTGGCGTATTTAATAATTGACTATCATCCTTTTTATATGGTGTAGCATTTTGATTAACTTTTTTATTAATTATTGATGGTTTATTAGGTGTCAAAGGTACATTTCTTTTTCTCATAATTTGATCCTTATTAGTATCCTTATCATCATTATTCCCATTAGGTTCAGAATCTGACAATCTACGTGGTGCACCAAGTCCAAGTTTCGATAAAAACCTCGAGTGTTTTGATAAATTTGTATTATTATTACTAATTGACTTTGATTGTGAAATTGAATTAAATGTTGAGTTTTTTAGACTGATATCATTCGGTCTATTATTAATTTTACTATTGATTGATTTTGATGATTTATCAATTCCCTCCAGTAAGTTTATTGCGTATGGTGATAATGCAGGAGGACATAACTCATCATCTGAATCATTTGCATTTGTGATATAATCAAATGAAGTTGGATTTACTATTGACTTAGTTGTCTGCGATTGCGATTGCGAATGTAATTGGATTATTGATGTTGATGTTGATGTTGTTGAAGTGGTTGTTGTTGATGACGATATGGGCCTATGTGGGCGTATTTTATTTCGATTATTGAATGTCATTCATATATATATTATTTTCATGGATATACTTGATAGCAAGTTTATTATTTATTAAGCAAAAGAAGAAGCTAAGAAAAAAAAAAAAAAAAAAAGGTATCAAATTAGTTAAAATCCTCTGTTTGAGATTCATGTTTACAGTTTTTTAAAAAAATAACATTCCAATGTCGTGCACTGTATTAAAAAAATTCCACCACAAGATTCAGTGGAATATACATACTATAAAATAATACAACTACAAACGATAAAACATATTTTAAAATAAATCCATAACATAAACAAGCTAACTAGTAAACAGAAAAGAAAAAGAAAGAAAGAAAAAAGGGGAAAAGAACAGAAGGAAGAGAATCAAGAACCGGCTAATCCTTTAAAAATAAATTAAATCAGTTTACAATTTCCAAATAATTACTTGGACACATACCAATTTCACCGTTATTGTTTTTACCTTGCCACCAATTACCAATGGTATTTTTAACTTTGAATATCTCGCCTTTTGAAAACGATAATTCATTTACGTCATCAGGACTTGCATTGTAATCATATAGGCCTTTGACAACAATTGGGTAGGAATCATCTGGTGTGAAGGTTGAATAGTTATCATCAGAGATTTCATTCAGCTGATTCGTTGAGGGGTTTTCTAGTCCTGCGAAAACCGTTGTTGGTCTTTCGAACGGATTTGAGCTGTTGTTGTTATTATTATTGATTGACAAATTATCGATATTGCCTGATTTCTTGGCGTTCAAATTGAAAGTCGATGGGTTTGTATTTTGATTATAAGAATAGTTATTATTATTCATTGAGGAGATCCTTTTCCGTGTTATATTTGTGCCACCGAATGAATTTATGTAGCTGATAATTGGAGTGTCAGGTTCCGAGCCTAAGTAAAAGATCCAAAGCAGATTCGATATGGAAGAAATGATAAATCCGGCAGATGCAGCCGATGATGGAGACCCAGAATAATAGATTAAATTATTAATGGAATTTGAAGTGTAGACGAATGCAATACTTAGACAACATAATAAGAAAAGTCTGTAATAATGAATGACATGCGTTAGATACAAAATTGGTATAGTAATCACAACAAAAAACTGGAACACCAACCCCCACCAAGTGAATTTTGGAAAGAATTCGATGGATGGAAAAGCTGCAATTGATCCAGCAAATGCAACAATCCAAGCTACAAGAGCAATGATTATTGTACTTAAGACTATAGGATTTATGGTAATATTTGAAGAACGTTTTGGCAAAGACATTTTGGGCTTTTCAAAGCGTTGATGTGATGTTGACATATTATAAGAAGGTTTTTTTGCGTTGTAAGATAATAATGACCAACCAAAACGTGATAGAACAGATAGAAAAATAGAACAAGTAAGATAAATTAAAATATTTTCGTACTAATAGAAACAAATATTCAGGTACAAGATCACTTTTCAGGAAACTAAAACGCGTATTTTTGCGGTGTACGGGTGTCACGGCCAGCAGATCCATCAATTCGATTAAATTAAAAATTTACTAACAATACAGTTTCTTTTTTTAACAAATATCTAGACCTTTCTTTTCTTGACGGTAATTGTGTTATTGTCTTCACTTTTTAAAGCCCTTTCCCTTTTGATTGAACCTGAGAGAAACGTGTTAATTTGGTGTATCCGCTTGATATTTTCCTTGTTTTCCTTGTTTTTTTCTAAATACCATAGAGATTTTTCAATCAGGTTCAAGTTGAAAATTTTACTGCTATTGTGCACGTTCTTGTTGTTGATGCCTGACAAGTCGATTATTTTCTGCAGATAAAAGATAAAGTACTCGTTGTAGTTGTATTTCAGTTTACCGTAGGTTGGGTTCAAGAAAAGAAATGATTCATCACATAGAAAGGGCAGACATAGTTTCTCGTTGAGTTTTTTGATGTTGAACTGGTGTAGTGAAACGATTAGAGTCGCTGTAGCAGGCCCAACACCTCTGAAGGATTTGGCAAGATGCACCATTGACGATTTGGCGATTTTCAAGTATTCATCGAAGTTGAAGACATCTGTGCTGTCTGCGTTTGCACTCCCCTCTCCACCATCGTTGTTATACTTCGCTTCGTAGTCTGTCAATAATTTGAACGCCAATTTGGATTGTTCGACAACTTCATCCTCGTTGTTACTTCTGATCAATTTGGGTAATGCGGGACGGAATTTGCCCTTTGCCATTTTCCAGTCATGGAGCAATACTAACTCGTCCAGCGTAATATAAATTCCAGAAGATCTACTGTTTACCACATGTGGTAGCTCAACGTATCTCCAATTGTCTAATTCAGCTAGCGATAGTTGCGAGCTGCCGAATTTTTTACTGTTAGATTTCAGCCCTTGCAATGTAGTTTGGTAGTCCGCAGACCTGGCTAGCGTTATCAGTTCATTTTGGATATTAGTCATTTTCTGATATTATGAGTTAATTTATGATAATGCTCACAGCACAATGCAGAGTATTGTGTTTTGTATTTCACAATACGGTAATTCCTACAATAGACCTGTAGACCTGCCATACGCCAACGCCAGTCTGATAACCATCGGGTCGATAGACGCGCGCGGTAATTTTGCATCGGGCAAATAAAATTTTGCCTCTTTGGGCGCTTTTCAGTTTTTTTGTTACTACTGAGAAAAAACACCGGGGAGGAGTAAACAGGAAGGCCACACGAAGGCCACAAAGGGGCCAACCAACCAACAAATCAACCAGCCTTTAGACGATGAACTATACCTGATTTAATACACTTGATGACCACCTGCTACTACCCATGGCATTCAAGGTACACAAGGTACACAATGTACCCACGTTACCCACGGCGGCTACTGGAATGTGGAGCTGAAGACGACGCTGGCGCCAACTGACTCTGTTCTGCTGGTATTGACAGCAATTTGTCTTTTGCGCTGCTACTATTCATTATCAATGAATGAGGTATTATAAAAATGAAAATATTGAATAAAAAATTTTGCAATTATTTATTCGATTATTTCTGTTTTCGGACTTCCCAAATCACAAGTCGTTTAAATTGGGAAGACCCGCCCAATCTTCGTTCTTGCACAGCATTTGTTCAGCCTGTTGGTTTCACGACACACGAGATGTCAGTTTGCAGAAATTGCAATTGTTCTGTAGCTGTAGCCAACTGCGAATCAAAATATGTGCGCTAATCTACAAGACCTTTGAGAATGGCCAAACCAGGTGTCGTGGTCGTATCAAAGAGGAAGTCAATAGATAAATAGATAAATAGATAAATAGATAAATAGATAAATAGATAAATAAATAAATAAATGAACAAATGAATAGTAAATAGTAAATAGCTAATAAATAAGGAAATAGACAAATTGGTAGTCGCTTGAAAATTTAAAACTGACTGATAACAGTAAAAATAGTAAATTGGTACTTCCATACACACACCCATAATGCCATCTTGAAGGCTTTATTTGTATGACCATCCACATGGCGGCAAGTGGCTGCTGAGTGGCAACATCGCCACTGGAACCCACTATTTCCACCTGAATTCACCACAACACCAGGCTCTTGATGGTTATCGGATAGTGAAATGCCACTGTGAAATTGGGAAATGTAGTGCCTCACCCAGTCAATTACCGTATTGTCCTTCTTTTTTTTTTATTTTTTCTGTTTTTGCTGCTGTGCTATTGCTCATCGCTTCGCTTACACTCATCTCATCGCTTTCAACTGTCATGAATAGGCAAGTGTGAATTTACCAGTGGGGTTGAGGTCCCCTATAAATACATCCCCTTTCCTTGAGTTTTGGTATATACTGTAGACTGGCGTAAATTGTACTATTACATTATTACATTATCCTAGAACTGTTTTAGCTGTAAAAATAATAATAGCATTAATATTATTATTATTATATTATTATCAGTATATATTAATATATTATTACTAAAACGCCCCCATTGCATACTTTATTAAAAAAAAACTATTTGTTTCATCAACTTCGTTAACTTCATTAACTCATTAACCTCATTATGACCACGTCTTCCTTGCCATCTTTGATCTTGGACAACAACTTCTCTGAAAATTCGTTCAAAAACTCATCCTCCGATGACATCAACAATAATGGCTACAATCCAACCACCTTCGACGGTAAACTGACACAGATTTCAAATGTCATGGACGAACTCGATAAATTGGGCTTGATCCCCGAATCGCTGATTGAACAGGAAACGAAAAACTTCTACGATAACTTGGGCATCGACGACACCTACTTTGCATCGGAGTCGGTTTCCACAATTGTGTCCAATATTTTGGCAATCTACTCGTCAAAAATCGACTTTGTTGCCTCCAACGGTTTGAAAGACTCCAAGTCTTTCATTCACCACAAAAGAGAGGCCGATAATCACGCTGTTTATTTCGAAACGGGTGATAATAACAACTTCGAACAGGAAATCGACGATAAATATTTGGATAATCCTGCCAATGATGATTCCTACAGATTGGAAGCATTCAACTCCAAAATGCCGAACGGCGAAACCGTTAAATGCAATTTCGTCTACAAGTGTGAATTCAATGACAAGGCTACTGAAGGTACCACAGCTGTCAGTGTCAATATCGACTCCATCTCCGATAAAACCTTCTCAAACATCGCCACAAAACACACCAAGACCTTATACACAGAAGTTCTAAACGATTTGTTGAAAACCGAAGGCCCCGTTATTAAACACTACACTTTGGCTGCCACTGGAGAATTTAGAATTATTATTGGTTATAAAAAAAACTCTTCCCAGCGTTATAATTCTGCCTTGTCAACCTTAGCAAATTATTACCAAATTAATTTGAAGAGAAAATATGTCGAGAATTTTTCAAATGGCTATTCTATCATCTCAATGTACTTGGAAAATAATGATGAGCTAATTTTAAATGGTTTGACAACCCAGCAATTAACAAAAGAAGCTTCTTTATTATATTGTATCCCAAACAATAAATTTTATCATAAATTTGTTTCTGGTGAATGGTCAATTCAAGAATGTATTTATGCTCATTGTAGTGTTATTTTCATCAATCATTTTTTGAATAGATTAGGTCCTGAGTTTCAAACTTTAAAAAATGTGTTGGCCAATTCTGAAAATCCAAAAAATATTGAATTGATTAGTAAAATTAAAGAAAGATTTACTTCTGAAACTTTTTCTGAATCTTACATTATTGAATGTTTTGAATCAAATAATAACATAATTCGTCAATTGTATAAGCATTTCCTTGATACTCACTACACTTCCTCTTCATTAGTTAAAACTTTATCATTCCAAAGAGCTTCAAAAATTGATGGTATTAAAAATGATGAACAATTTGAAAAAATTTTAATGGAAAATTGTGGTTCAAATGATGGCTTTAGTTTGGTTTTAAAAACATTGTATTCTTTCAACAAATCAATTTTAAAAACAAATTTCTTTATAACTTCAAAAATTGCAATTTCATTTAGATTAGATGCAAACTTTTTACCAAAATCTGAATATCCAAACAAACCTTTTGGTATGTTTTTTGTTGTTGGATCTGATTTTAGAGGTTTCCACATTAGATTCAGAGATGTTGCCAGAGGTGGTATTAGAATTGTTTTATCTAGATCCGAAGATAGTTATTTCAAAAACATGAGATCCATGTTTGATGAAAATTATAATTTAGCTTCAACACAACAAAAGAAAAATAAGGATATACCAGAAGGTGGATCAAAGGGTGTTATTTTACTAAATCCAGGTAATTCACAATTAAAACAAAAAGAATGTTTTATTAAATACATTGATTCATTATTGGATTTATTAATTAAAGATCCATCAAAAGAAAAAATCATTGACTTATATAACAAGCCTGAAATGTTGTTTATGGGTCCTGATGAGAATACTGCAAGTTTTGTTGATTGGGCAACATTGCATGCCAAAGATAGAGGTAGTAAATTAAATTTCCCTTGGAAAGCATTTTTTACTGGTAAATCTCCAACCATTGGTGGTATACCACATGATGAATATGGTATGACAACATTATCTGTTAGAGCATTTACAGAAGGTGTTTATAAAAAATTAGGTATTGACGATTGGTCAAAAATTAATAAGTTACAGATGGCTGGTGGTGATGGTGATTTAGGTTCAAACGAAATTAAATTATCTGGTAAGGAAAATTACGTTGGATTAGTTGATGGATTTGGAGTAATCGTTGATGAAAATGGTATTGATAAAAACGAATTATTAAGATTAGCAAATGAAAGATTAGGTAATAATAAGTTTAATACTTCAAAGTTAAGTCCAAAAGGTTATTATATTTCAGTTGAAGATAAGAATTTCAAGCTACCAAACGGTTCAATCATTAAAAATGGTTTAATTTTTAGAAATGAATTTCATTTAAGTTTGAAAACAATTTATCCAGAGAATTTTATCAATTTATTTGTTCCATGTGGTGGTAGACCAAATTCAATTAACGCAAATAACGTTTATGATTTAATTGATGAAAAAACTGGTAAATCGATTATACCGATTATAATTGAAGGTGCAAATTTATTTATAACACAATCTGCAAAAATTATTTTAGAAAAAGCTGGTGCGATCGTTTTTAAGGATGCATCAACAAATAAAGGTGGTGTTACATCATCATCAATGGAAGTTTTGGCAGCATTATCATTTGATGACGAAGGTTTTTCCAAAAATATGTGTATTGATGAAAAATCCGGCAAAGTTCCTGAATTCTATAAATCTTATGTTAAAGAAGTTCAATCAATTATTAAGAAAAATGCTAACAATGAATTTGAAATGATGTGGAAATTAAAAAATGAGACAAATAAAACTTTTGCAATTTTATCAGATGAATTATCACTTGCAATTAATAAATTAGCTGATGAATTATCTTCTTCAAAGGAATTATGGGACGACGATATTACTTTTAGAAATAACGTTTTACAAGATGCGTTACCAAAGCTATTATTAAATCAAATTGGTTTAGAAAATATTTTATCAAGGGTTCCAATTGCTTATTTGAGAGCAATTTTCGCAACAAAACTAGCTTCAGAATTCGTTTATACAAGAGGTATTGACACCAATCCTGCTAAATTTTTAGAATTCATTTCTTCATTAAAGAAGAAGTTTTAGAAAAAAAATTATAGATTAATTGTCTCCTTTTTTTATTACTCCTGCTTGGATTTATCACTGTTTTTTTTTTTTTATATTTCAGTTATTAAAACAACTATCTTAAATAAAAATAAAAATGAAAAAAATGTTTGTGTTTATAATATATTATTGTATTTCTATTTGTATTTGTATTCGTATTTTTATTTGTATGTGTATTTATGTTTCTATTATATATAAATTTATTTATCACCTAAGTTTTCTTTAAATTCAATTTCCTTTTGCTTTGCAATCTCTAATTCAACCCTTCTTTCAGCTTCAACCTCAATCATATTCTGCTGAAATATTTTGTCACTTATTGAATCTGCAACATATGCAACAATACCAGTTGAAATCCAAAGATAAAGTCTTAACCTTAACGGTAATCTCATATATCGACTATACAATGAATTCGATTGTGACTGTGATGGTGGTATAGAAGGGGCATGTTTTGGCTTCGGTGGTGGGGGATTATATGCCATAATGAGTTATTCTATTATTTTAATGTTTGAACAGAGCTTATACTATGCAAGGAAAAGACAAATAAGTAGGTAAAGGAATAAAATGTGTTGACAGTAATGGAAACTCGGATAGCTAACAGCTAAAAGTTTTGTCGCGTAATTACAAAATATTACAGTAGAAAAAATGGTTTTTAATGGATGGTGTGGTTTATTCTGTTATTTTCTTATATATACATAAGTAAAGGGTTGTTACTTTTTATTTGGTAACGAATCATCGTTAGATTCGAGTCTAAATAATTGATCCCTTTCTTCATCTCTAATTTTAAATTCATCATCCTCTAATTTCTTTTTAGTTTGCTGTTTCTTTTCTTCTTTAATATGTTCTCTAAATGTGTTGGCGTCCATGCTATTTCTTGGTAATCTCGATGAATCAGCAAATATATCATAATCATCGTCTTCATCATCAGTTTGATTGCTATTGTCATCGGCATACTCGTCATTTATTTCGCTATTAATATCAAAGTCATCCGTTGTATCATCAGGATGAATTATATCAAATTCAAAATCTTCTCTTCTTCTTGCTCGTCCAGGTTGTTTACGTTTTTTAATTAAGCATATACAAATTGAAAATCCAACCAAAATTATAAATAGAAAATATCCAATATAATTACTATTTGATTTATTTTGCTTATATGATCCGTCACCTTGATCTTCGTCCGATGACGGCGTATTGGTTTTTGACGGCTTGACAGAAGTGATAATATTATCCATTTCATTTTCTTTGGACGAATCTGCAATCGGTGATGGTGTGACTGAAGTGACCGTACGACTACTAATATTTGTTGATAATTTTGTTTCTGTACTAGACGATAATTCTGTGAAAAATGATGTTGATAATGACGTCGTTGTAGTTGTATCATTCTTACCATTTGATTCATTACTGAAATTTATCTTAGCATAATCTTCATCTAAATTAAATCTTTTGGCCTTTTTTTCATCAATCGATTCACCAAACAGTTTTAATTGCCATCCTTTGAAGTTTAAAACATTCTTTTCATCAACATTACTAACTTGAATTTTCCATTCCCCAACACCTAACTCACCCCAATGAGCTACTGTTGAAAATGTCCAATTTTGAAACCCATGTGGATCCCTATCACGAGATCTCGAAACTGCTAATTGGGATTCAATACCATTTGGTGAAATTAACTTAACTTCAACCTTACCTCTTATGAGCGAATCAATATCAATCGTAACAGTAATTTGCTCAATTTTTTCAAAATTAGCTTTTTCTAAAATTTCAGACTTAATTTGGAAAGAATCTTCGACTGTGGTTCTTTCTTTTTCAATTTTAAGATTAACCTTTTGATATGGAGTATAATACCATGATTGTGGCTTTAAAAATTTCCAATTATTCTGTGACATTTTGATCATTTTTTCAGCATCGATTTTACCCCAACCATATTTACGTGAATATCTTCTACCTTCGATTGCACTATCTTGCCATGAACCACCCTGAGAATCAACCTCAACCGCAGATAAAACTGTTAAATACTGAACATCTCTCCAAGTTAATTCTGGATTCGCATCTAAAACCAATGCATAAATACCTGCAGCCAACGGTGCAGCAGCAGATGTACCTCCATGATTCACTGAACATTTATCTTTAATATCAGTTGTATGTATATATTCCCCAGAGCCTGAAGAATACGTTGTAACCATAACCGCAGAGCATGATTCTGCATATGGTGGATGTAGACCTTTGTGATCAAGGGCACTAACTGTAATTGAATATATACTATTTGTATAACCATCAAAATTACAACTATCGCCTTGGGCTGCACCATTACCACTTGCAAAAACATATAATGCGCCTTTTTTGTTTCTACCATCTTGAATACCTTTTAAAATTGCCTCTCTAACAATTTTATCTGGAACATCCATTGTTTTACCATTATCTGGTGGACCCCAAGAACAGGAATAGATATCATTAATTTCTAAAGCATGAATCATGGCATGTGCTTCTTCTTCAGATGTAATTTCTGCTGATAAAATTCTAATACCAGAAACTTTGGAGTTATATGCAACTCCAACACCACAAAATTCATCACCCTTACCTGCTGCAATTTCACCAGCACATCTTGTTCCATGGTAATCATTTGATAACATAGGTTTGGGTAATGCTCTGTCATCATTGTAATCCCAAGAACCTTTAGCACAGAAGTTGTTTTTCAAATCAGGATTTTCATAATCTAATCCATCATCAATTATTGCTGTGACAACATTATTACCTGTTATATTCATTTTCCAAACTGGTATAACATTGACATCATCACCTGGAAAATTTGTGTTTATTATATGCCATTGGTCTTTAAAAATTGGATCATTAATGCCAAACTCCTTTTCAACTTTCCCAATTCTCTCTTGAGAGGAATCGATTGCTCGTTTACGAAAAACCAAATCATATTCATGGTCATATCCTAAATCTAATGGAACAGGTGCCCTTCTTTCAAGTTTCTTAGGCGGTAACATATGAATAGACTTAATTCCATTATCAATTAATGTATCTAAAAACTCATTATTATCTCGCTTAACCAGTTTATAATCATTACTATTATAATTTCCTAATGAATCCATTGTTGTGTGATTCTTCGGTAATGAAAAAATATGATATTTATCGAAAACTCTTGATTGATGTTCGTATACCCAATCTGGATGTAATTTTTTGATTTGATTCAAATTATTTAATTCTGATATTTCAAGCATAAAATAATCTTTGGAGTTGTAATCTTTCTTTGATATCGTACTTGCATTTGCTGTAAAGGAGTTTGAAAATAGCAGTATTGCAATTTTAAATAGCCAAGAAATATTCATTATGCTTTAATTGTATAGATGTATATATATATGTATTTTTTTTTCTTTCCCTTTTTTCTCAAATGAGTTGTTTAAATGACAAATCTTATGATATATTAGATAAATTTCCTGAACCAGCAACTAAAGTATTCTGATATAAATATATATATATTTATATATATTAGGTGAAACAAAACTATCGGAGACGTTTGTTTCAAGAATAGATTTGTGTGCTTATTTTTCTTTCTTCGCTCCCTTTGACGAGCAAAAAATGTGCTTCTTGTGCTTGTTACAAATACACAGTCATATGAATTATATGAAATTAAATGATATTTTTATATTTTCTATTATATGGTACTATAAATTCATTGCTAAAGCACCCATAGGATCATAAGGTGGAAGAACAATAGGAGATTCATCATCTAATAAGGTCAACAGCTCAGGAATGTCCTCTTTTTCAACGACAACTTGGTAAACGTATTCTTTAAAATAGTCATGGGTCATAACATAATACCCGTCGTTACCAGACTTGTTACCCCAACTATTTTCAACTCTGTATCTAACGGGTTTACCGTCATCATCTAAATGAACACCTGTAATTAACATGGCATGAGTCATTAAAGAATTTTTATAGATAACCCTCGAAGCTTTGTCCATTGATCTTTGATCATATCCAATTAAATTATAGTCCCATAAATCAATATCCATAATACCTCTCTTTTTATCCATAAACTTAGGAGTATCAGTACCAAAAAAAACCGCTTTGTTCTTTTTAATTCTATCAACAACAGCATTTGCCAACTGATCAACTTCTAAATTTAAGTAGGCAACCGGCTCACCGCCAGCAACATTACCCAACCTATCAATTTCTATCATTTTATTATATTTATTTCTAGGATCATTTAGTAATGAAATAAAATCAGAGGTCTTAAATTCAATAACATCGTTTGAAAATTGTTTTGGTGTCGAAATAATTTTACCATATTGATTGTCTTTATCATAGAATTCCCAAATAAATTCCTCCTCTGGTTTTGGTGGAACGCCTAAGAAAATACACAACATTTTAAAGATTTCTTTTTGCATATTTAATTTAATTTCACTAATATCATCACCATTTGATAACGTGTCTCTTAATGTCATTGCAAATTCTCTCAATTTGGTTGTAATCAATCTATTCATGATTCTAGACATTGTTGTATTAAAAGTATCTGGATAAACTGAATTTGGAACAACACCATATTTATCGACAACTTGAGTCATCATGGTAAATTGGCCACCATCTGAAATTGGATCGGTTAAAAACCATTGAACTAATCTTGAATCAACAGGTTCTTTATAGGTATCAATGATTTGTTCCAAAAAAAAGTTAGATTTTTCCAATTTATCATAGAAAAATAAATATGATGGCGACAGTTGACATTCTTTCAAATTTAATTTTGACATTAAATTACGGCGTAACATGTTGGTTGATGCAAATAACCAACAACGACCGGAAGATTTTTGATCCATAACAGGCGATCCTTCAGGATCAATTTTATTGTTAAAAATGTGGATATTAGCACACTCTCTGGCACGACTAATTAATAAATCATCAATGTTACCATGTTGGAAAACAGATGATGCCAATTTGGTAGTAGTATCAGATTCAATTTCCGAAGTCCATTTGGATAAATTGGTTAATGAGATTTGACTAGTTTTGGACATATTGGATAGAACTTTTGATATTATTCTCATAATAGCAAAAAAAGAAGAAGGGTGGAAAAGTAGTCAATCGGCTTGGTTGACGTGAAACGTATAACCAGCATCTTTCTTTCCACCGAATACTGAATAATCAACAAATTGGGGAACGCGATAAACTGACAAAAAATTGATTGTTCCAGATTTGGCCTCACTATGAAACGGCCAACGTTGTCCACCGTACGGACAAGAGATCACGATCAGTGCAAGGTTTGATACAATTTACGCATAGTAATAATATAAGTAATTTTCAAGTTTTTCAAAAATGTCTATTTCAATTTCAAATTTATGTATATAAGGGGAGATATAATCTACTCGCTTGTGGTATCAACGTATTTACTTTCAGAGTCACCGTTATTCGACATAACTTCACTACCATTTAAACTAGAATTTGAATCAGTTTTAGCCTTTGACTTTTGGTTTAATCTCTCTTTTAATAATTTTTCTCTCATCTTCAACTCCTTAGCTTTTTTCTCTAGTTCAGCTGCCCTTTTTGCCAAACCGACAGCAGACTGCCTTTCTAATTCTTCTAATTTCTGTTGTTTTGACCGAAGTGTTTCATGTCTTAACATATATGGAACAGTTTCACTGATTTTTCTCAATCTTTTTGAATCAACAACAGGTGATGAACCATTGTTCATTGATAATGAAGGGGAATTTGGACCTCTCAAAGTTGGAGTTGCAGTTGAATTTGAAACATGATCAGCATTATCGTTTTCTTCTTCTTCTTCTTTATTTTCAATGAACGATGATAACTCATCATCATTTTGAAAAGAATAACTTTGACGATGAGATATTTTTGGTGAAGAAATTTTTGGAGCTCTTGGTTTAACATCAACCATGGATCTAATTTTTTGTTTTTGAACCTTTGAAGATGTAACTGATTCATTATCTGAGTTTTCATTTAATGTTGTACTGGACATCTTTGATGAAATTCCATTAATGTCATTTTTTTGATGTTCGATATTAAATTTGGCCATGGATTGAGAATTTGCAATCTCAGCTAAATTTGACATTGACGGAGGTTCTCTAGTAATACTTGAATCGGTAAACTCTTCTTGTAGATCTGCAACGCTTGATAATTTTTCAGTTCTGTATGCTTCATATAAAAAGTCATGAGTAATATCTTTAAAATCCTGTAAATGTGAACCCAATAAGACAGATTTTAAAATAGGGAAGTCTGAAACTGACGTGTTGTTTATATCAATCGAACCCCATGGGTAACTTCTAATTCTTGTCTTCTTACCATCCATTTCACCTTCAAAATCAGATGTAATTAAGGCAAATGGTTGAAGTTGTGATAAATATCTTGATTCTTCAACCATATCTGGATCATCTTCATCTTCATCAAATTGAAATTGAAAAACAGGAATCTTATATCTTTCAATATCTTGGTTGATATTTCTTTTAAAATTGATTAACTCGTTTTTGGTGAAAGAATCTGATCTACCAATAACTGGTATAACATTAACATATTTTGAAATTTTAGTCATTGTCTGAACATCCAATTCTCTTAACCCATGTCCAGTTGGTTGAATAAAGTATAAACAAACATGAACTCTTGTATCTTCAAATCTCGGATTTCTTCTAACTTTAGTCTCTTCACCTAATACTAAATCAAATTGTTGTTCTAAGAAATTGCATAACTCTGTACAACAAATACTATTATCAATATTTTCACCAAATCCTGGCGTGTCAATGATTGTTAATAAAACTTTTGAATCATCTTCATCGACAATTTCAACTGATGTTTCAGTAATTGCAATTCCTGGTTCTTGATTTGCAAGCGATGGTTCAAATTTTTTTTCAAATTCTGCCGCATCTTTGATAACTGCATTCAAGTTTGAAAATGTAATTGTTTTTGGAACTGTATTTCCTGGTTTTAGATTTGAATAGTCAAATTTATGCGGTAATAAATTTTGATCTAGTAATGAATTAATAAATGTCGTTTTTCCGGTACCTGAGCCACCACAAACCATGATAGTAAATCTAATACCACGTTTCAAATCCTTCTTACGCTTATACATGGATGATGGAATTCTTGACATATTGATATTGTTTATGTTAATAATATAGATATTGATGTGGTTGATATTTCTTTAAAAACAAAAATAGAAACAAAAATAAACAAATTTTGGAAACGAGTTATATTTTCGTTTTACTTTGTTGTTCGTTTTGTTTTCTTTTTTTTTTTCGCGTTACTCGAGGATTTCCATTTATTACGTAAGTATATGTTTGTGCTTATGGTAGTTAAATAGATGCTTTAAACAACCATATTTTCATGTTTTAATTGATTTGAAACCGAAGTATTTTTCAATCTCAAAATTTTAAACTGAAAATTTTAGTAGGATTAAAAGTAGATTCCATTTAATTTTAATGATTATAATTACAAGACCTTCTGATAGTCTTCCTGTGCTTATAGAAAATGTTCATCAGGTTAGCTGTTACAAGTAACTGCTGAATTAACTCCCTATATTCCATTTAAATGACTTTATATATATAAAAGGCTGTCACATTTATTGACACTAACAGATTATCAGCTATATACCATGGTTTCATTGTTCGGTTGATGCAACGCGCTTATTATATTTACTATAATAACGAATAAGAGAAACTTAATGGAAGTGGGTAGATTTCATAAAGAATAAAGAATAAAAACAATTCACCTACTTATTTAGTAATAAACAGATTCAGCATGAGATATTACAATTCAAATTATAAAAATCTGAATTTATGCTTCACAATTATTAATGAATTCTCGTAACTGCTAGAAAAAATACATGTAATTGGATCACCTTATCAAGAATCTCTACTGACTTTTTCAGTTGCCAATTTCTATTTCTTCTCCCATTTCTTCCTCTTTATCTTCTCCTTTTTTCAGCCGAATCAAATAAATTCAATAAATCATGTCGTTCAAAACAATTCCAGCAATTAAAGCCGCAAAACTTGACCAAGCCTTAATGTCAACTTGTGGCTACTCAATTGACCAATTAATGGAATTAGCAGGATTATCAGTCGCACAATCAATTTATCAAGCATATCCACCTAAAAAATATTCAAATTGTTTGATACTTTGCGGTCCAGGTAATAATGGAGGTGATGGTTTGGTTGCTGCAAGACATCTAAAATTATTTGGTTATTCAATTGTTAAGGTTTATTATCCAAAACCCACAAATAAGGAATTATATGCTAACTTATGTACACAATTGCAATTATGCAATGTCGAAGTTATTAAAAATGACGATAAGGATTTGACGAATTTAAAAAAATCTATAAAAACTTCAGATTTTATTGTTGATGGGTTATTTGGATTTTCATTCAAACCACCCTTGAGGGAACCATTTAATGGCATTATTACAGAGATGCTAAAATCTGAAAAAAGAATTGTTGCAATTGATGTTCCTAGTGGTTGGAATGTTGATGATGGACCAGTTGGTGAGGTCTCTAATTATCAGCCTGATGTTTTGGTTTCTTTAACTGCTCCAAAACCATGTTCAAAGTTTTTGAATAAACACGCAAGACATTTTTGTGGTGGTAGATTTATACCACAACAACTAGCTGATGAATGGGAAATTGACGTGCCCAATTATAATGGTGTTGATCAATTTGTTGAATTAAAATAATCTAACAGAAAAAAAAACAGATATTTTTATACACAGTTTATAAAACTAAAAAAGTGATTACTAAGTATGGTGATAAAATAGTAAGTATATATAAAATATAAAGATGTAGTTTTTCTTTCGGAAAAAAAAACTAACAAACGGAAAGTAAACTTAAAGTTGAAATATAAAACTCTGAAAGATGCAAATGAAAATGAAAATAAAAATAAATGAACACCTAATAAAGAAACAAGTCACTAAAAATTATGATAAAAACTCAAATGTGATATAATTAAATTAAACAAAAACTTAGTAAAGCAGTAATCAAAATAGTCTCACTATAAATATTGATTTACTTGAACGGTTACTAAAAGACAAAAGTAAAGTAAAATAGAAATATAAGAAGGGAAATAATGAAATAAAGTATGATAAAAGAAGCAAATTAAAAAAATGAAAATAATTACATATTTTGATATTGGTATTGGTTTAAATATCCATAACCACCAACAGTGTTATTTTGAGGGATCATGTTTGGATTTGATATACCCATTAAAATATTATTTTGTTTGTTTGAAACAGTTTGTAAATTAATATTTCCATTAGGTAATCCAACTCCAACATTATGATAGTTTCCGTTTATTGAACCACTGTTATTGTTATTGTTATTATTATGGATACTATTATTAATAGGAACAACGGATGATGACGAAGATGATGGAACATTAGGATTAACATTAGGATTAATATTAGGATTAATATTAGGATTAACATTAGGATTAATATTAGGATTAATATTAGGATTAACATTAGGATTAATATTAGGGTTAACACCAACAATAACATTATTAGTATTTCTTCTTTGCTGTCCTGGACCTCTAACACCAAGTGGATTTTTGCTAAAACTTAGTCTAATGCCACCTTTGTTATTTGTGACATTCCCTGTTGATCTGACTAATGTACGGCCATATAATTCTGCCAACGCTCTAGTAGCATGGGCAACATCTTCAAATTCGACAAAACACATTGGACCATGATGAGATGAGTTCCCATTATTTTGCTTAGTTCTAAAAGATAATCTACGGAATCCAGTTTGTGGTTGAAATAATGCACGTAATTCCATTTCAGTTGCGTCTGGTGGTAAATTTCCAACATATAACGTATTGCAAGGTGGATTTTGATCTGCTGGATTCGCAGGTGGTGGAACTCTAGCAAGTAACGATAATTCTGGTATTTGCGGTTGAGCTTGTGATGAAAGTCTTGATTGTTGGTCATTGATCGGAAGTAATTGTTGTTGTTCTAGATTAGGTGGGGAAGAATTTATTTGCTGAGGTTGTGATTGTGATTGTGATTGTGAGGGCTGGGATTGAGACTGAGTTGGCTGTTGTGCTGGTTGCGATGACGACGAAGGTTGCTGTTGAGATTGAGGTTGTTGCGATTCATCAAGAGGTTGTGATAATCTACCATTTAAAACTATTTGGTTGGGATTAAAAAATGAATTCTGTTGAGTTGTCCATTCATTACCCAGTGGAGTTGGTAAACCAGAAGAAAATGTATTCGGAGTTGAAGAATTATTATTCAGATTTAGAGACTCTGGTATAATAATTTTAGAAGCGATGTTATTTGGTGTTGTTAGAGGAGTTGTGGCACTTGAAGTATTTCTACCCGATAAGTCATTTGGAGAAAATTGGTCCGCAATATTTTGATTATTTGAAGAAGATAATGAAGTATTTATTCTATTAATATGGTTAGAATTACTGAATTCTTTTTTAAGAGGTTTAATATTTTGATTTTGCGGAGACACTTGTGGATTATCATTAATATCTTTAAACTTTTTATTTTGTGGAGGCGATGGAGAAGTTGGAGAAGGGACTTGTTGCGAATTACCCATAAATGGATCGCCAAATAAAAACCTGGAGTTCTGCTCTTGTAATTGAATTTTAGTCAAATTGCCATTAACGTTATTATTATAATCAATTTGTTGTTGTTGAAGTACAAGATCCATTGATTTATCCAAAATATTATTCTCATCACTTGAATTTTTAGATATATTGTTGAAATCTTTAAAAATTTCAACATGAACAGGAGGAAATGCAGCACCAAATAAATGCTTACCGTTTAAAAGTTGGAAAACTTGTAAGACAATATTTGAAGAAGAAAATTTGGCAATTATAGTTGGATTCAAAGTCGTTGAATTTGGAGTTGATGGTTCTTGAATTATATCGACGAATGTAACATCGTCTAAACACAAGGAAAAAATTAAGAACGCCTCTCTTAAAGTAATATTTCTTGGAATATTCTTAATTTGCAAAATTGTCGGTTCAAGTGGATTTGAATTTAAAGATAATCGATTTATCGATGAAGGCAAATCGTCACAGGAATTATGTTTCTTATTGTTGGAGTCGTCAGACATTGAGTTATAGAACGACATTATTGAACGAAAAGAATAAGGAAATGATGAATGATAAATAAAATATGAAAAATATGAAAAATATGTGAAATATGTAAACTATGTAAATATATATATACGTGTGTATATGTATTGTATGAATGTACGTAATTATGAATGTAAAAATGCTTATAATGTAATCAAAGAAAACTTGGAAATTGTTCTTTGTATGTAGATTATTATTATTATATTTGAGAAAAAAGAATTGCTTGGAATAATTAATAATGAAGGAAAGTTAACCGTTGAAATTGTGAAAATAATGTAATGTGATATAATATAACAAAGGAACTAATATACAATAGAACAGGAATTGAAACAAACAATGAATTAATACTGAAGAAAAAGTAGGGACAGTGAAATGAGTCCTATGTGATGATTATAATATGAATTAATTAATTAATGGTGGTGGTAACGGAAGTATAAACTAAAATATGGTAGTAATTTTAATTTTAATATACAGATTTGAATTTTTTTTATATTGTAATAGATTTTACTATCAATTTCGATTCAATGTGATTTTTTTACCCAGTGTTGGTCCTTTTTCTTTTAAATCTAGTTCAAAAAACTTGAAATTGAAAATTTTTTAGGAAAAAAAAAAAATAACAAAAAAAATGAAAAATAGTAAAGTCGAGATGAGATTTGAAGATTCACTAAACTATAGATTCCTTAGAAGATACGATGCAAAAGAAACCTTTCAATATATGTTTTAGGCAATGTGTTTGGCTGTATGTTTTTGAGAAGCTAACGTATAGGGTGTTGAGGTATAAAGCTTGTTTGCTTGTAGAAGAAAAATAGTTGTGTAACCAGGGAGAAAAAGACGTTTGGGGGAATTGATGAAGCGGTTGGTTGTCAAGGAAAATTAATTGACCTGGGCGCGTCCTTACTGTATGTAAGCGATTTCCGTTGTGCACTGCTGGGTCCGTAGATAGGTGTTGATAATCGTATAGTGTTACGGGATTGTCAATACGGTGTTACTAGGAGCCAATGGTGGTTAATTGGTATGAAAGAACAAGAAAAAACATGGTTTTTTGGCATACAACGCTACAACAATAAACGTAAAACCAAACTCCCACTGAGACAACATTGGTATTCCTTTATCATATCTCGACAAACGTTCGTTTCAATGAGAATTATCGTTAGCAATTTCACAACGTCACTTTACTCTAGTTTACTTCACCTATCTTCATGATCATTTTCTTCCACTCTGGCCATAGAGTTGACTATGTGGTTAACATATATGTTTATATATACATATATATATATATAAATCTATACGACAATAAATATAGGCCATCTTTTTAAGTTCGGTTTACTGCAACACATTTTATCTCATTACAATGTCCTCCAATCCCGCCATCGACTAAAATGAGCAGATGCTGTAGACCCTGAATATCGCCGGACCGGACTTTACGCACGCGTGGCCAATCAGAAGCCGCGTCGCAGTAAACTGTGGTCTGTGCCATTCTGTTGTGTTCTGTCTTTTTTCTGTCAGGCCGGGTAATAGAAGATTTTTTTTGAATTAAAATAAAATAAATTAAAATGAAATAAAATAGAATGAAATAAAATAGAATGAAATACAAGTCACGTGTTTATAGAATGATAAAAGTTATTACCGAAAACGCTAAATGTGGTTTTTAATGTGGAGAAAATCATTCTTTTATTTTTTATTTTTTGAAAAGGGGCACTTTATCTATAAACAAAAATCAGTCTTACTTATTTCAGTTAATGTGATTTTAATATAAATTGTGCCCATTTTGCCCTTTTTTAAGATAAATTTTGCCCTTTCCTTATAACTTTCTTCTTCTTACTTGCTTACAGTTTTACTTCCCTATTTAACTTACATTCATATTAATAATTATACAATACGATGAGCTGCGATACCAAAAGCAAGAAAAAAGCTAGCTACACAGAGTATCACTCTGCGGTCAAACACTCGAACCACTTGGATAGTTTTGTGAATTCGAAATCTAAAAAGTACAAATCTAGAAGTAATCGATTCAATAAACAAAAATCAAACACAGGTGCAAATAACAATAACATTAATAATAGCACCGGTGGTAGCACTAATAGTAACATTAATAATAACATTAACAACATCAATAATAACATTAACAGCATCAATGACAACAATAACAATAACAATAGCAATAGCAATAACAATAACAACATCAATAACAACATCAATATTACTAACTTCTCTAAATCAAAAAAAAAGGAATTGAAAAAAGTTGAAATTAACTCCAGCGATTTGGTTTGTCTTTGTGGTCCTTTTAATTTACCTGATGATAACAACAAAGAAAGCTTTACTTTGAATAACAATAGATACAATGAAGACGTTGATTTATCTGTCATTTATGGCTCTTTAAAGCTGGATGAAGCACCAGCCAACAAGTTGAACTATAATTATGATTACAATTTTTTGAACAAACAAAAATTACTGGTTAATTTTGTTAATTTGATTGAGCTATTCAATGATCCAATAGAATCAGATACGGAAGAAAAATCCGTTGAAGCTTCGGATTCCATGTCAAACTCAATTCTGAATTCTATCTTGGATTCCAAGTCCAAGTCCAACTCCAACTCCAATTCCGACTCCAATTCCAATTCCAATTCCAATTCTGCTTCCGATTCCGAAACAGATTCTGAATTCCAATCTGATTATGAAATTGACGAAATTGATAAAATAAATAACGATCTGTTTGTTAGTACAGCAACCGTTTTACTTCGCGACGTTTTTGAACATGATCATAAAGATACAATTTACTCATTTGACAACGAACAAATTGGGATTAAAATTGCAAAATAAGCAATTTCAATTCTAAATCTTGTATAATTAATCAATTGAACGCTGGTTTCGTTTTTGAACAATTGTTTTACATTATATTTTAACTCTCAAGTTATTTCCATTGCATTTAATTTTGATTAACATTTTTTTCTTTCGTGCTATTACTTTTATTATATTTATTTATTTTTTCTTTCAAAATTAGTTGACGTTTAAGTTTTACTATCGTATTAATCAATTTTTTTTAAACTATTCCTTTACCCCATCTTACTTCAGTTCGTGTCATCTTTTTTATCATGTTTTATCTTCTCTTTTGGGAAAGAGAAATAAATACTTTAAATATATAATAAATAACTACTTTGCTTATCTCTATTTTCTAACAATTTTTAGTAATTTTAAGATTTCATCTTTGTCTTTAGAGCTTTCCAGTGAAACCCTCGTTTGAACCAACCAATCGGAACGATAAATATCATTTACTATTAGTCTCTTTTTATTGTTTGGATTTAACATACCAATCAATATTACCAATGCATCATCTTTCAACGTTTTGAAAACCCTAGAATACGAATTACTACCATTAAATTGTCTTTTAATATCATAACCGTTTTTAAAAGAGTCTAAATTTGATAATTCGTATTTTGATTTATAATAGTTAAAGTCTTCGTCATTGCTTTCGGCGATTGACCATGGTTTTGTCAAAAATTTCAATTGATAATATAAAACGCCTAATGCCCAAACATCAATCGCTTTAAAATCATTAGAGTTCAAAGTTTTTCCATTAAACATTAATATTTCAGGTGCTTTAAAAGAATTTGTACCTTTACTGATGAATCCAAATTTATCTATTGGATAATCATCTATTCTACTCAAATCCATTGCATAACCAAAATCTGCAATGCGTAATTTACCATTTGAATCAATAAGTATATTTTGAGGTTTAATATCTCTATGAACAATATTTTTATTATGTAAAAATTTAATACCTTCCACAATATTCAAAAAAATGTTATCTTTAAACTTTAATGATGTCGATAGATTTAGTTTTCTAATTGCCGTTGTTAAATATAATAAATCTGAATTAATATAATAATCTAAAAGTAAACAAAATGATTTATCAGTTGATTCTAATAATTTATGAACATTACAAATAAATTTTGAGTTGTAAACTTTCTTCATTATTAAATATTCATTGAGCGAATCAAACACATAATTTGGTTTATAACTTCTTTCATTTGATATTTCCTTATCAGAACTTATAGGAGATGGCAATTTGTCTTTTGCACTTGAGTAACTTTCCGCACTAGTTGAAGATGACAGCGATGGTGATCGTGAAACATATTTGGAGTCTAATTTTAGTTTCGGTTCGGTATCCTTTAAATTACCTGTATAATTTAATTTTTTAAGAACATAATACCTTCTATCTAGTTTTGATTTCACTTTTATAATTGATCCGCTCGAACCCTCATCTAATTTCTTTTCAACAAAAACACAATCATCAACTAATGGTAAATTCAGCTTAGTAATAAATGATACATTTCTTGATTGTGCAAATTTTAGAATTTCTAAATCTTTTGGATCTGCTCCACTACTAGTATCCTTTGTTGAAACACTCGATAACGAAATTTTCATATGTTGAGAATTAGTTGCAGATGCTTCAAAAGAACTAGAAGCGGGATTAGATGCTGTCATTTCCTTTTCCTTTCGATATCTATCTAATATTGAATATTATTCTCAAAGTCAACGATAATATGTTAAAAAATATTTTTTATTAACTTTGTTAACCTTATTAACTTTTTTAACTTTTTAACTTTCTAACTTTATTTCTGTGGGGGGTAATTGACAGTGAATTGATAAAAATTATCGGATTATTAACTTAATGAACATTAATTTACTAATAAATATAATAGCTATATACGTAGTTGTGATTAGCTATTAAATTTTGATAGCAGACTTACCACAAGTGCTACCAATAATTGTATAGATGACAGGTTCTCAGCACAAACCCGATCGAATGCCGTGTAGTGTGGGGGGCCGAAACAGCAATTTTTTAACAGAATAAAAGAAACATGTCGGGTCGATCGACGTTATTCTATTCACAAATCAGTTTTAGGCCACTAATCTACGCTAATGAGACCCAACATATTAATTTAATATCAAATTTATTCGTTTGTATTCAACCAATATATATATTATAATTCATACCATAGGATAATATGTCCAATACTACAACTACCGATGTTTTCAATTCTACATCATCGGTCAAATCTCCATGGATTTTAACGAGATTAATAGACTCGTTCTCTAATGCAATCCTTGCACAATCAATGGAATCCGGTTATAACGCTGAAGGTAAAAATACCTTTTTGAGTTATTGGATATCGCCTTTTGCATTGATGTGTATGACCACAGCAATGATTTTGAATAGAATTGTTATATTTGCATCAATTAGAAGAAACAGAAAATTACCTTTGATATCAAACATCCTTTTAAGATCTTTTGCATTATATATATTATTTCAAGGTAGTTATGGTTTGTTGGTCAGCCTCAAAACGTACTGTGATTCTCCTATAATTAAATTCTTATTAAAGTCTGAATACTTTACTTTTAATGAAGAATTATTTGCTAAAAAGTCATTTTTATCAATTTCTTATGGTAAACATTTTTTTAAGAAATTAATAACTAATGATGATGATACAGAGTTTGAATTTATTGGTCCAACAACAACAGTTCTAAAGCCTTTTCATTTATCATTATGTTTAAGTCAAATTCTAGAAACTTTTATTTCAGTTGCAAGTGGCCTGAAACCTTCAATGGAAACAGGTATCACATTATTTGAATACTCTTTAGCATTTCAAGAAGCTCAAACAATTCAAAGACCACCTGTTGAATTAATTATTATTGCCTTAATTGCGTTAGGTAATCAATTAAATACTCATATTTTAGGCTTATTAAATTTATCAAATTATAGACTAATTCCATCTACAATCATCGGATTATTTACATTATTGTTTTATGCATATAATTTCTTATCTGGTAAGATATTTTATGTACCATTTATTATAATTGTTGGGTATTTCCCACATTTTATTGTACTTTCGATTGTTTTGTTGAGCCAAATTATTTTCTTATTAACTGCGTTATTTAAATTTTCATTTAATGATTTAACCATGACAACAATATTGAATAATCTGGCTTCCATTAATGTTTCATTATCTGATGATTTTTATACTGCGTTGATTAACTTTGGTGAATTTATAATAAATGCTTCAATTTCTCAATGTTATGTTAAAGAAGTTTCATCAATTAATTTACCTTCAGATAATTATATTAATGCTGAATATAAAAAATTTAAATCAAGCTTGATTATTGGTTATGGAAATGAAATTTTAGACCATCCAGAATTAATAAAAAATAAAAAATTACTAAATGCTAAAGATAACACTGATAAAAACGCCACTGTTAATAATAATAATAATAATAAGTCATGGCTAATCATTCGAAGAATTAAATTAATGAATAAATTAATTAAAAAATTTTTTATTATGATAAAAACAAAATTATTGATGAATGATGAAATTGAAAATACTGATATTCATGATGACGATGAATTGATTGATAGATTGACGACCCAATCTGTTGATAGTATACGTAAATCTGATGGTAAAATAATCTCCGATCATTTCGATTCTAATTTTAATCCACAATTACCCATTGATGTTGATAAGTTGGAGTTTAATGAACTTGAAGATAATTATTCTTCCATATTATTAAATACTAATATAATTGAAAATGATACATCACCTGATTATATTATAGAAAAGGAGAAAGAAAACAACAGTAATGTGGAACAAAAAGAAAAAGAACAAAAAGAACAAAAAGATGAAGACGAAGATGAAAAGGATGCTGATGATTATGATTATGGTGATAATAGTGATAGTGATAGCGAGAATAATGACCAGGATATGGATTCTGCATTTAATGAATTAATAAATCCTCATGACTTTACAACTTTATTGATACCCACAACAGCTCAAGATATTTTTGAGAGTAGAATAATGAATTACCATATGCAACATTTTAATGATGACATATCACATTTAACAAGATCGCAATTTGCCAAATATTACGTTGATGATTTGAAATTACTTGATTTAATACGTGAAAAAAATTTAAAGCAGAGAGAAAATACAGAAAAAGAAAAGCAAAGAGATAATGATGATGATCGTGATGATGATTTTGAAAACGAAGATAGTGGACTTGGTACTTGTGTAATTTGTCATGAAAATTCAAGACAAGTCATACTATGGCCTTGCAAGTGCTTAGCCATATGTGAAAGCTGCCGGGTATCTTTATTTGTTAGAGAGTTTAGCAACTGTGTCTGTTGTAGAAGCAAAGTGGAAGGATACAGTAAAGTGTATATCCCATAGAAATGGAGGTTAAGCAGCCCCGTTCTTGTTTTCACTATTCGCGTCGGCATCGTCTTGTTTTCGTTTTGTTTTCGTTTTCTTTGCGTCGATTGAAGAAGTAAGTCTTATTTTTTAGTAGGGATAACTCTATGTTATGCTCATCAATAAGTTATATCATGTATTTAGTTGGTTTTTCCACCTTCAATAATATTTTACATACTTAAGTACCACGTAATAACTTGTAACTGAAACGCTAGCATGTAGTCTTTGTTTATATCTTTTGATTAGCAGCGACATCTGAAAATTGTTTGTTTACATTTTGCCCATGCGAAAATTGAAAATGAGAAAAAAATTGGCTTTACATCTAATGTTTCCCTCTTTTGGTTAAAATCGTCCCTATTGAAGTTCACTCAGATACCCAACTACAACATCTCATTTAATATATTTGTTGTGTTTACCCTTGTTAACTTATTTAGAGATACCTTTGCAAATACAAATAACGATACAATATGAGAGAAATCGTATGTGAACTTTGTTTCGTTTAGACGAGATCTTTTTTTTTTTTTCTTTTAATGTTTGGAATATAGTTACCTTAGGTTAATGTTCAATGACTATTTTGATTCAATTGATTTTCAAGGTTTATATTGTTATTTAACAGCGAATATGTTTTGCATTCAGTTTGAATTTATTTATTAGATGATTGAAATTGGATAGATGGATCTTGTTTACGCGTAAACATGTTTTGATGTCATAAATTTATTTTATTGCATATTTTCCAAACTTAATTCTTATCAAAAATAAATAGATATACTAACATTACATTTCTTTTCACTTTTTTTAATAGATTCATTTATCTACCGGTCAATGTGGTAACCAAATTGGTGCTGCGTTTTGGGAAACTATTTGTAATGAGCATGGATTAGACGAACGTGGTAATTACCATGGTACTTCCGAATTACAAAAAGCAAGATTAAGTGTTTATTTCAATGAAGCAAGCAGTGGCAAATACGTTCCAAGAGCAGTTTTGGTTGATTTAGAGCCAGGTACCATTGATACAGTTAAGTCTTCTGCCTATGGTAATCTTTTTAGACCTGATAATTTAATTTATGGTCAATCTTCAGCCGGTAACGTCTGGGCCAAAGGTCATTATACTGAAGGAGCAGAATTAGTAGATTCAGTTATGGATGTTGTGAGAAGAGAGGCTGAAGGTTGCGATTCTTTACAAGGCTTCCAAATTACCCATTCTTTAGGTGGTGGTACTGGTTCTGGTATGGGTACCTTATTGATTTCCAAAATTAGAGAAGAATTCCCAGATAGAATGATGGCTACTTTTTCGGTTATGCCGTCTCCAAAAGTTTCTGACACAGTTGTTGAACCTTATAATGCAACACTTTCAATTCATCAACTAGTTGAAAATTCGGATGAGACTTTCTGTATTGATAATGAAGCATTATATGATATTTGTGTTAATACTTTAAAATTACCTCAACCTTCCTACAATGATTTAAACCGTCTAGTTTCTGCGGTTATGTCAGGTGTCACAACTTCTCTACGTTTTCCAGGTCAATTAAACTCTGATTTAAGAAAATTAGCAGTCAATTTAGTTCCATTCCCGAGATTACATTTTTTTATGGTTGGTTATGCGCCATTAACTGCTATTGGTTCTCAATCTTTCAGATCTTTGACTGTTCCTGAATTAACTCAACAATTATTTGATCCAAAGAATATGATGGCGGCTTCAGATCCAAGAAAGGGAAGATACTTGACAGCTGCTGCTTTCTTTAGAGGTAAAGTTTCAGTTAAAGAAGTCGAAGATGAAATGCACAAAGTTCAAGTTAAAAATTCAGATTATTTTGTTGAATGGATTCCGAATAATGTTCAATCTGCCGTTTGTTCAGTCCCACCAATTGGTTTAGATATGTCTGCCACTTTCATTGGAAATTCAACTTCCATTCAAGAATTATTTAGAAGAGTTGGTGATCAGTTCAGTGCTATGTTCAGGAGAAAAGCTTTCTTACATTGGTATACCTCTGAAGGTATGGATGAAATGGAATTTACTGAAGCAGAATCTAATATGAATGATCTAGTTAGTGAATACCAACAATACCAAGATGCTAATGATATCGATGAAGATTTAGACTATGAAGATCAAGCTCCTCTAGAAGAAGTCATCGAATAATTTTGTTTAGTTCCTTCTTCTTCTTTTGTCTTCTCCTTTTGTTTTCTCCTTTTGTTTTCTCCTTTTTTATTTACTGTTTTATTCGGTTTTATTTATGTGATTTGTATTGACCTCAAGTCACTGTTTTATTCTCTTTTTTCTCGGAGTATGCTTTGTTTGTTATGCATAACAAGTCGTTCTGTTGTTTGATTGTGGTATGTCGTATTTTCCCCCCTCCCCTATTTTTATATTATTTTATTTAATTATATATATTGTATCTTTTTAATCTTTTATTTAGCTTTTATCACTGCGTATATATCATAATTAAACTTATCCCTTTAAATTTGTTCATCAATATTTTTGTGTACTTGTAACTGATATCAAAACTTAGTTCCGCGATCTGAGAATAAGAAAATTTAAATCCGGGATTCAATTCATGAATTTATTGTACAAATATTTGATTTAGAATATATATAAGGACTCGCTAGTATCAAACTTATAAAATGTTCTGGCCTACTACACTACAAACAGTTCAATCATTACCTGAAGTTGAAGATCTTAAGGTACTGAACAAGAAATCAAACGAAGACATAACGTATGCTCCGGACCCCCACAATGATGAGATACTGAATATAACAACAAACCATAACTCAGCATTGCCATTTGCAATTTTAACTTATAGAGCTATTTACTTATTTGATTCTATACATAAGTCTCCAATAAACGCACATATACGATCTGACTTTTCAATTGAAAAATTTGGACCGAATGAATCTATTAAAATTTCTCCAAATGGACGTACATTTGCAATTAAAACCAGTAAAAATGTTATACTGGTTTATATTATTAGACCTGATTCAACCAATGAATTACTTACGATATTCGGAAGAGATGGTAATATCATCCAAAATGGTTATCCTACAACCCAATATAATATAGATCCAAAAGGTTTTGGTGGTGTTAATGGTAATGGTACAGTTAGTGAATCTTCCGGACTAGTTAAAAATTTTCTTGGTTCTTTATTGAGTAAAGATATGAATGAAGTACCAGTCTGTGATTTAGGACTCAGGTTAAAGTTAATTTTAAATGTTACCAGTCCTATGACTGATTATTGTTTTGTTGGGAATATGGAATTGTTATTGATTAATTCTGAACCACATGCGTTCCAAATTATTCAGTTGGGTGCAGTTAATCCTGTTTCTAATGTTGGTTCTACCACTGGGCTAGCAAATGATAAAGCTGATGGTATGGGAGGACAGAATATTAATTTTATCTTATCAGATGAATTGGATTGGTTCGTTGACAAAGATATTAATAATGGTAAAGAAGTTGTTGGTATGAGTTATAACTATGAATTGGATTGTTTCTTATGGTTTAATGAAGTTGGTGATGCTCTGCTGGTTAAAAGATTTGGCAATATGAGTAATATTGAATTCAAAGGTGTACTAATTTATAAAGCTCCGAAAGAAAAGAAAAATGCAGTTAAAGGATGTATCAATCATCATAAAAACCTATGCTATCTAGCATTAGAAGATGGTGAGTTATTAATTTACAAATTGAATTGGGATTTTACTTGTACTTTATTAAAAACGATTAAAAAAGCTGTCAATGCCCGTGGTGTTATTGATATAGTATTGAATCCACAAGGGGATTCCATAGTTGTTTTATTTGAAAATGGCTGGAATATATATTCCTTTTTAGGAAATTTAAATTTTTCGACTTTTGAATATGATTCAACAAATTGGTCAAGACCTGGTAGATTAGAATTTGTTAATCAACGTGAATTACTATTGACCACAAAAAATGAAGTCCTAACTTTGAGCTTAAGTGTATTAAATTATGGAACTGCATTGAACTCTGTTTCTGTTAAAAGACCAGTTTTAATTGATAATGATAAGATTTCAATTTTTAAAGTTTTTGAAAAAAAATTTATTGATCATCATCACTATAATTATAATTTGCACGATGTTACCAATAAAGAAACAAATATTTGGCTGATTGAAATGTTGCCACTTAAATTTAGATTTAGAAATGGTACTATTAGGAGCTGTACTGTTAGTGACGACGGGAATTATGTTTGTATTGTTGGTAATTATGATGTTGCCATTTATGACTTGATTCATAATAAATGGAAGTTGTTGGAACATTTAAATGACAATCAAGAAATTACGATGACCCCAGTCAGAGAATGCTTGTGGTGGAAAAACTTTTTACTTTTAGGTTGTAAAACGAATGAATCAAAACCTAAATCCGAAATTATTGTCTTTTCTAAAAATATTTTTGAACTTGATGAGCCATTCAGTTTTGACTCTGTGATTTGGGGGTTTAATTTTAATGAGACTCCTTTTGAGGAGAATTTTTTGAATTTCAATATTGATTTACATGGCGATGAGTTGCTAGTTATGAGTGATCATCTAAACTGCTATACTTGGAAATTAAGCTTAAAGACCCATGCTATTAAAAGGGATGACCAAATGTTAATGACAGCAAATACGACTGCAAATGATTTAATAAAGGATAGGTCTATGGCGTTTTTAAAATCTTCTATTCTGTTACAGAGATCTACAGTTTACCAGTTGAAAACATGTTTTAAAGAAAATGATGATTCAATTATTTTAAATTATGGGACAGTTTTAACCATCAATGATTCAGATCTATTGTTTTTAACGAACACTGATTTATTCTATATCAAAAGGCAACGCCATGCTTCCAATACCGTTACATATGGAACCTATTTACTGAGTAATACTGTCGAATATGTTCAAAAATTAAGTAACTCTTTGATTAGTATATTTGATGGCTCACAAATTATTCATTATAATTTTAATGAAGAATTTGATATACTCAAGCTAAAGCCAATTAAGATTAGTATTGGAAATGATATTGTCGATGATTCTGTTGATAACTATATTGTTAATTCTGCAGGAACAAGATCATATCCAATAACTACAATTCCAAATAAAAATTTAATATTCGGTATTCAAGTGGATTATTTATCTGCTTCCAGTCTTAGATTGGAAACTACAAGAAGGAATTACCTAAATAACCTTGTTAATCATTTTTTATTAGCCAATGTTTCAGTTGCTAAAATGAAATCTGATGTTAATGCATTAAGTATTTCAACAGTTTATTCAAAATTTCACAAATTTAAAAACTTTAAGTTTGTTCTTGAAATGTTGATGGTTGATTACATTCAAAGTTGTTACGAGACTAAAGAAAGTTACGATTCGAGTAATGAATATTTTGAACGGTTAATGGAATTAATTAGAATGACTGGCAGTTTCTATGAAATAATACTAAATTGTATAAAAAAGACGGAGATTCAATTTTGGCCAATTTTTTTCCATAAATCAGGTGAATCGCCTAGAGATCTTGTTACTCATATATTCAATGATGTTGCAGACTATAAGCTAAGTGCACATTATTTTATTATTATGCTTAATTATGAGAGAGAAGAAGATACTAGCAAGAGTGGAGAACATTCAAAGAAAAATTCTCAAATATCCGCAAAAGATCTGTCACTAATTACTAATATATTGTCAATGTTGATTGTTAACGAAGATTTCGAAACATCTTTTGAATTGGTTAGATTTCTTAAAATTATTGATGATAAAATGTACCATAAAATTTTTGAGACTTTGAAGACAGAAGTTAAAAAGACCTAGAAATATAAATTTAATTTTTGTAACATATATAGAGAGAACTGAATTTAAGTTATCTTAATTGAAATTTAACAGTAGTAATAAATAAATTTGTATAAAAAAATTTAATATAAATATAAATATGAATAAATAATATAATGAATTTTAAGCTATAAGAAAATCCAGTAATAAAAACACCACACCTTCACACACAACTTCTTTCCCCAAACTTCGTCATTTGATCTTCAGTATTAGTTAGCACCCTTCAAAAATTTTTGAACGAAACTGTTATTGGAAGTAGAACTGTAGTAATCAAAGTTTTCAAAGTATTTCATAACATGACATTGTTGCTTCCAGAAGTTAACTAATTCTTGAAATTCCATTTGGGACTTCATATATAAAACATTCTTAATAGCTAAATCATTAACGTATCTGTGTCTTTCAAATTCTTGTCTGACTTTGGTTTTGACTTGGGAAGCTGGGATATCTAAATCGTAACTGTTGACGAAATCTCTGGAATGTCTCAAGTATCTTCTGTACAGATTTAGAACACGAATTCTTAGTTCAGCGTTAGAAGTGGAAAATCTTGTTGCTTCGGCAAATGCGGTTGGGAGAGTCATTGTGTCTATGTATGTATGTATTTATGTATTTGTGTATTTATGTATGTGTTGTTGATTATCTGGTATAATAAAATCAAGTTCTAGGTACCATGCAAAAGTTTTTAATTAAAGCATTATGGTTTCGCTCTCCCAATGAATCCAAATTTTATTTCCCCTCATTAGTGATTACAGTGCACGGGTGTTGTACATTTCTGTGTAATTTGGCAGCATGGATTTGGTTACATTACAGTTAGTAGCATAGTTGTTTGCCGAGTGTTGTATCCATCTCCCTGTTAGGAACAATATAATACCAATGGATTGGAATTGTTCAATATATCATGCTCCTTCTATCACTAATTTTGTTATAGGGGTCTGTCTTGCTGTTGGTATATACGTCTCATATATACCGCAGCATCTCAAGATCATAAACAGAGGCTCAAGTGAAGGATTATCTCCGACCTTCTTGCTCTTTGGCTCTTTATCTGGGTTTGCCTGCTTTGTTAACATATATCTAGTGTCAATTCCGGCGAGAAAGTGCTGTGGATATGATTTGTCACCTTTCCAGTGTGCTAATTCCTTGTTGGGTCTTGTTCAGGTTGGATTACAAGCTTTTGGATACTGCTTAATCTTATTTCTTTGTGTTTATATGACAAAAGACTCTGTTTTGGAATCAAAGGCTGAGTACAAGAAATTAAAGATTAACTATCACATTTTCTTAACATATGCTGTTGTCAATATTATCTTGTTGTTTTATATTGTTGAAATTAAGAAGAGTGTTACTGGTATCGCTTTATTTGCGGATATCAGTGGTATCATTTCCACTTTACTAGCAACATTACAATATTTCCCTCAGATTTATACTACTTTTACTTTGAAACATTCTGGTAGTCTTTCACTTCCGATGATGCTATTACAAACCCCTGGCGGGTATATTTGGTCTTTGTCTCTTTATTTACAACCCGGTTCTAAATGGAGTTCATGGTTACCTTACTTTACTGCCGCAAATTTACAATGCGTTTTGTTATTTATGTGTTTGTTTTTCATATACAATTATAATGAAGAGGAATTGGAAGTTGAGGCTGATTTGAGAATTGCAGAATATTGGCGAAGAAATAGTGGATGGAATTAACGAACGTACATCTTTAATAAATAACTAAATTTTCAAGCATGCTAATCTGGTCGTTTTAGTTTGTAGGATTTTTTTTTTGCTTCGGTTTGTTTTAACAATTATTAACGGTTTTATAATTAAATGTACACAATAAAAATTTTATTTAAAATTAAAAAAATGTAAAAGAAAATGGAGCAAAAATTTCTACAAAAAACGAAGTAGTATAAATTTAAACAGAAATAGTTTTCCAAACGTTTAGACCATCAGTTCCGGTGCTAACCAAAGTACCCGGTATTTGTTTATGCCATCTAACATCCTTGACTTCTTTTTGCCAATGGACAAATAATAATTGTGGTGGAATATCATTCAATTCTTGAGTTTCTTGTCTTTGTTGGGTGATTTCTTCATCATCTGCTTCAACAGCTAAATCCCATAATGTAACAGTGTTGTCTTCCGAAGAAACTGCAACAATTGATTCATCTAGGGGATTAAAAGCAATTGAAGTAATTGGTGATTTATGGAAATCATAAGAGACGACGGGAGTTGGTTTTGATCCTGGTTTGAAATTTCTTAAATCCCAAACACCCCAAGAACCATCATCATGTCCGGATGCTAATAAGTAATCAATTTTATCACACCATGAAATAACATTGACATCACTTTTAGATGCAACAACGCTCAAAGCCGGCTTATGCTTTTTAGATCTAGTGTCCCATATTCTAACGTAACCATCCACACCTCCGGTTGCAAAAACGGTTTGTTCAGATTTTGACCATTGAATATCTTCTATTGAAGAATTATTAACTTGATATGGATTCTTATCTGTAACCCATTTACTATTATTTCTTGTCGTTAAATATATTCTTCCCGTAATATCACCAGATAATAATGAGCCATTAACTGTACTAGACCAATCCAAACCATAACCTTCAACATTACCATGATTTTTAACAATATGTTCAGGTCTTTTACTTTGTTTTGGAATAATAAAACCCGGTGTGTCAAAAGCTTTAAACTGTGCAGAGGTGTCAAAAATATAAACTTCACCACTTTCAGACATAGTAGCAGTTAAATATTCACTAGTTTTTTGTGCCCATGGATTCACTCTTAATCTATTTGTGGTGTATTTTAATGGAATTGTTTCATTTTCTAAAATTGGATCATATTGTCCTTCGTCTTCGTCTTCGTCTTCGTCTTCGTCTGCGTCATCTTCGTCCTTTGTCAATGTTTTAGATAATGAAGATAATTTCATAATAATCATTTCATTGTCTTTAGATTTTGCAGCTTGGGTTGCAGTTGCGATGTACATTTTAGCTGGATAGCTTCTTCTTTCGTTACCTAGTTTATCAGGTAAAATATCTAAAGTCAAACATGGCCATGGCATATTAACATTGTGTAACATTTCATAAACAGTTGGATCTGCTTCAAGAACCTCATCGGGTCCTAGTGGTCTTGATCTGTGTGGTAAATATAAAGTATCGTCTTCCTTTTGTTCAGTATTTGAGCCATCGTTATTGTTTTTTTCTGCAGCTTGACCTTTAGCCTTTTGTAATAAACCGTCAACATCATTTGCGCTTTCTAAATCGTCATCTGAAGCATCTAATTCGATAATTTCTCCTTCACTTTCATAATCATCACCGGATAAATTTTCCATTCCACCTTCAATACCCATGTCCATTGCAATATCATCTTCTAGTTCTTCAACAATCTGCTTGTCCGACGTGTTTCTTTTGCCCCCTTGTTTGGATGATTCAAGATCATCGGCACTTCTCTTGGACATTGTGTTAATAATAATATAATCTTTTATCTTTTCTTAAAAAAAAAAGATTTATAATATAAAGTTGAAAAAGATGTATTAAAAATCTGAAAAAATCTGAAAAAAATTTTAAAAAAATTTGTGAATAATCATGTGACTTAGTCGATCGGCTTTAAAATTTTAGTTGGTTAAAGCTACTCATATTGTAATCTATATAGCACATCTAGTACTTTATACATTTTAGTAATCAATGGATAGAAAGAGCTTTTTAGATCAAGAAGCACCCGCTGGTTATGTTGCCGGTTTAGGTAGAGGTGCCACTGGATTTTCTACGCAGGCTGATCTCGGAAGTAGTCGAAGATTACCGACTGGTATGCTATCAGAAAAAAATCAGGATGACGGTAATAGTGATGACGAAAATAATGAAAGATTTATGGATTCTAACCTAGATGACACTAAAGAATATAATTTTGGGGTGAATATTGATGAGGATGTTGAAGCTAATCAAATATATGATGAAGTCGAGAAATATCTACAGTCCAAGCGTAAAAGCAAGAAACGAAAATTAGATGATCATGATGACAATGAAAATGAAAATGAAAATGAAAATAAAGAAGGTGTAACTGGTGACAATATTACAATAAGTGAATCTATCAAAAATATATCTAAACAGTTTAAAGATGCAAAACAAGAATTATCAAAAGTATCCGTTGATGAATGGGCCAGCCTTCCAGAATCTGGAGATTTTACTAGAAAAAATAAAAGACTTAGACAAGAAATACAAGAGCAGCAAAGATTCTATAGAAATTCAGATTTAGTTACATTACAATTAAGAGATAATGATGCAACAGACAGCATATTGGATAATGATGAAATTGATATCACTCGCATTTCCAAAGCTAAGGATAAAATTTTAGCTGGACAATTACAAATTAGTGGAGCTAATGATGATGATAAAATTGATAAAACGAAATATTTGAACCAATTAAATGGAAAGGAAGATGATTTACTGGATGCATCTGATGAATCTAAAAAATTTGTCAGTAATATTGGCGATTATCATAAAACTAGAGCATTATTTACTAAGATGAGACAAGCAAATTTATATAAGCCTGAAAATTGGATTGCAAGTGCAAGATTAGAATATGATGCAAAAAAGTTCAAAAGGGCCAAAGAATTGATTCAAGAAGGTTGTGAAAAATGTGTTAAGTCTGAAGAAATATGGTTGGTCAATTTAGAAATAAATGAGAACGATATTCAAGCTTGTAAAGTTATTGTTGCTGATGCTATTAAGTATAATTCTAAATCTTTAAAACTTTGGTTAAGAGCTGCTTGGTTTGAAGTTGATAACTTATCAAAAATTAGAATTTTAAGAAAAGCACTAGAATTTTTGCCTAAATCTGTTGAATTATGGCTAGAATTGATAAAATATGAGACTGATAAGGATATAAGTATTAAAATTCTAGAAAAAGCTACCCATATTATTCCAGAATCCTTGAATTTATGGTTGAAGTATGCGGAGATGGAATCATTCAGTAATGCTAGAAAGATATTGAACACAGCACGTAAAAATGTCAATAAAAAAGATGTCGGCGTAATTTGGACTTCGGCTGCAAAGTTGGAAGAAAAAAGTACCAGAAATGAACTGAAAATTGACAAAATTGTTACTAAATGTTTTGAAGAGGTGGAAGAAGATTTTGATAAAAATGAATGGGTTAAGAGAGCCATTCTTTGTGAAAATGATGGTTATAATCTAACAGCACGTGCAATTGTTTTGAATTGTCTATCATTAGAAAAAGATGTAGAAATAGAAGCAACAAAACGTGATGCAGATGATGCGTTTCATAATGGGAATGTTGAAATTGCAAGATCACTTTTATTTTTTTTAACCTCTAACTATCCAAATGATTTTGGTTCGTGGTTACAAGCATTAAAATTAGAAAAAGAAAATAAAAATTATGAAGGGTTATTTGTCGTCTATGAATTAGCTACGAAGGCATTGCCAACTTGTTCGCAGTTTTATTTGATGTACGCCAAAGATAAATGGATAATTGAAAATAATGTTGAAAAAGCTAGAAGTATATTATCCGAAGCACTTGAGATAAATCCACAAGATGAAAATTTATGGTTTGCTGCAATTAAACTTGAACATAATTCAGGTTCTTCTGTTGTTGCTCGTGATCTTTTTGAATCTTGTAAAATTACTGTTCATAAATGTTCTGCAAGATTTTGGTATAAGAATGTGACTTTTGAGAGACAGATGGGGGATGATGAGGAAGCACTAAGATTAATTGAGCAGGCATTACAAGTCTATTCTAGTGAACCAAAATTGTTTTTACAGAAGGGACAAATTTTTAGTGATTTAAGTGACTATGAAAAAGCAAAAGAGGCATATGAATCGGGCGTCCGAGCATGCCCAGATAGTTCTTTACTTTGGGTTCATTTGGCTAGAGTTTACAGCAGTAAATTAAATAGATTGATTAAAGCCAGAGCTATTCTAGAAGAGGCATTGACTAAGAATCCGGGTTCTGAACTGCTTCATTTTGAAAAAATTAAATTAGAGGAATCTAACAATTTACCACAAGCCCAAAGGCTATTAGCTAAGGCATTGAAGATTGTTCCAAACTCACCTTTATTATGGTGTGAAAATATTAGATTAACCAAGCCACAAAAAAGAAAAAATTTGTTCACAATGGCACTAGAAAAAACCAACGATAATCCATTAGTTATTCTAACTATTGCCAAAGATTTATGGCAGTTGGGTAAATCAGATAGAGCTAAGCAATTTTTCAATGCGTGTATTGATAAAGATCCTGATTTTGGTGATTGCTATATGTATTTTTATGGATTTTTATTAAAGTATGGAACCAAGGAGGAGATGAAGCAATTGGAAGAAAAGTTTTTGAAAAATGATCCACATCACGGTACAGAATGGTGCAGTATTTTCAAAAAAATTAATAATTTAGATGGTGAGCCGTTACAATTTTTAAGAGAAGCAGCAGTTCAATTATTTAAATAATGTATATAAATGTATAAATTGTAAATTTAGTAAAAGATAATATTATTTTATGTCTTTATGTCTGTCGTGCTGTAGCTTAATTGTGTGTTTACTTTAAAATATTATAATTATTTTGCATCGGAGATTCATTATTTATTTATTTTAATAAAAAGTGGTTAATTAAGCAAAGATTTTACATTTTTAATGAGTCTCAGGACTAAATGTAAAGGATAAATAAATTACACTTTAACTTGATAGTTTCAGCTTATATTTTTATTTATTTCTGAATCAAATGAATTGTAAGTTATCATTCTAAACTAGATTTTTATTTTTTTTTCAAACTAACTAGTTTACAAATAACAAATTAATGTTATATATTTATACATATGTATATATAAACTAACACATGCAAATTGAATATAATTCAATTACCATACATCCAAATGCCTAGAAGCAAGGAAGAAAAATTACCCGGATCGGGAAATGAATTTTTTAATTTAATATGCGGAATCCAATAAAAGTTTCCAGATTGTCAATTCATGATAAGTTTTCCAATTGAGGAATACTAAGCAGATAATGATTTTCAGACAAATTACGATTAGGAGATCAATTTTACGGTTAGAATGGAAACGTTCATACGCGTCAGTTAAAACTCCGAATGTTGATTGGGATCCAATTAGAACCAACAGACAATTAATTAAAGGTAGAGAATTAACGGGTAAGACATCACGTAGAATATTATTGGGAATTCTTTGTCTAGCGCCGGTTATAACATTTGCACTAGGTTGTTGGCAAGTTAAAAGATTGAGATGGAAGAATAAATTAGTTGCAGAATGTGAGGATAGATTAACTTATAAACCAATTCCGTTACCAAAATATGTGACACCAGATGATGTACAAGATTTAGAGTATAGAAAAGTCTTAGTTACTGGTGAATTTGATTATTTAAGAGAGGTTTTCGTTGGTCCAAGATTACATGATGATCGTAAAGGTTATTTGGTTTTATGCCCGTTTGTTCAATCCAATGGTGCCGGAGAAGTTATAATTGATAGAGGTTGGATTGCAGCCGATAAAATCGTTCAAACTGAAAGAAATTTACAACATTTATCATGTCCAAAAGGTGTTATAACAATTGAATGTGTTGTTAGAGTAGCACCAACAAAGGGAATCTTTCATTTTGATCATGAAAAAGGTTCTAGATTATATCAATATATTGATATAAATGCAATGGCGGAAGAACTAAATTCTAGACCAATTTATTTGCAAGCTCTCCAGAACTTTCATGATAAACCTGAATGGATAAATGGAGAAAAATCAAAAGGTAAAAATAGTGATAAAGATAGTAATTCAGCAAGTTGGTTGTTTTGGGGCTCACCAAAGAATAAAATACCTGATGAAAAACACTTAGATGTTGTTCAAGGCCCAGAAGAAAATTTTGATACTGCTGAAGAATTTGATCCATCTCAATTCGTCAATGCTGGTGTTCCACTAGGTAAAATTCCTAAAATTGATTATAAAAATAATCATTTGAATTATTTGGTCACCTGGTTTTCGTTATCGTTCGCATCTACAATTTTGTTGGTTTATATTTTAAAGAAGGGTAGATTTATCAGTCCAACCGAAGAGAAGTTGAAGCATGCAAAGAAGATTATGGAATAGTACATTAATATTGAAAAACTTATTTTTTAACTGTATATATAGAATTAATTATGAAATGAATTGAACTTATTAAAAAGATAATAAAAAATTACTTGTTTACAAAATTTCGCGTTCGTTTCAGATTTTATCAACTTCATGATTTAACAACAATCCCTTACTTTGATAAAATACTGTTAATTAGAGATGCAAAACAATAAAGAGGCGCCAAAATTACGACAATCACCATTACAATCACAATCACAGTTCCAATCGCAAACGCAGTCGCAGTCACAACCTCATACACCGAAAAGGACATCAAGTTCTTCCAAATATCCACGTTCTTCTCCCTATTCATGTACCACACCCATTCCTATACCTATTATTATTCCACCGCAATATAATCAGAATAATAACAATAATAACATTAATACGGATTCACCGTACCCAAGTTCACATCCCTTATCTGATCAACTGTATTCAAATGGCTTAATTCCATCAAACATTAATGGTTTCAACACTTTTGATCCTATTATACCACCAGTTGGATGCTTGTTATCTGAGTTACCCTTTTTTACTACTGAAAAGCAAGAAAGATTTGTCTATTTATTGAATGGTATTAAGACTCACTTAAACAAGTTAAATAAGGTTAACAATTCGTTAAGTAACATGAATGAATCATTAGGATCTTTATTATTTGGATTATTTGAAAATGCATGGTGTGTTCATTTTGATGAAGCACCAACTGGTAAAACATGGGATAAAGTAAATAAATTAGAAGAAATTAATAAAAAAATTGAAAGTTTAAAAGAAAAAATTGAATTAAAAAGATTAGAAACCATTAATAAAAAAAATGACAAGGAAAAAATGCCACCACCACCATTAGGTACGAGGAGAAAAATTAGCAATATTAAAGGAAAAATTAATTCAGCTAAAAAAATTTTTGGAAAACCTATTGGATTGAAAAGAAATTTTAATGATGTTAATCGTAATATTGAAAATCAATCAAATAAAAAATTTTTAAAGTCCCGTAGTAAGAGTAATCAATTTAAAAATAGTACTGAACGATTATCAATGGCATCAAAAGATAAACATATTCAAGTGCCAGATAATGGACGGAGGCCGAACAATCTAAAATTATCATTTGCGAAAAAGATTAATACAATTAAAACTAGTAATGATTCATCATTTGACAGTAGCAATAACAGTGAAATGGAAGTTCAAAGCCAAGCGAATTTTCAAAAAAGCAGAAGATTAAGTAAGATACCAGTGTTTAATAATAGGAAAGCGCCAATTAAAAATAATTGGGAAGTTAAACATAAGAAACCTTTTAGATAATTTGTACATTATTAATTGTATGAATACGACAACGAATAGCATATCTTAATGAATAATTTTTTTGTATACTAACTAAATAAAAGAAATGGAAATAATTACGGGAGTTATCAACTCATAAAATATAAGATGTAAGTATAAAAAATTAGTAAACAGTTAAACAGTAAAAATGTTGAAAATTAAACAAATAACCACATGACCAAATTAAATTGATTCTAACATTTAATTAAGGTTTTGGAATATGAACACTTTTACTAATCATCAAGGAGCCTTGGAAAAAGAACAATGCACTAAATGGATGCCACTCAAAAGAAGTACCAGCCCATAATAAACCAAATGGTAAATTTTTACCATATAAGCCTTTACTGACTAATATTGACATTGTCAACACCAACCATAATGACGTTGGGATCGGGAAACCCTCAAAATATTTTGATTTACCAGACTGATCTTTTGGAATATTAGCAACTGTAACATTAAATCTTGCTAATCTACCTAAACCGCAAAGAACTAAAAAGACTAGCATCAAAACATCCAATGTTGATTGCATACCAATACAAAATGCAATTGAAGCGGGTGCAACACCAAATGAAATCAAATCAGCCAAAGAATCTAATTCTTGTCCAATTAAAGATGATTTCTTTCTTAATCTAGCAACTTTACCATCGAAAAAGTCAAAAAATAAACCCAAAAATGTAAAAAACATTGCACGTTGTAAATAATGGGTCTGAGACGTTAACGTGAATCTTAGACATGAAATTATAGAATAAAAACCTGAAAATCCGTTAAGCATGGTTATACAATCAGCCATATGTAAATTTCTTATGAATGATAAATGTCTCTCATCTGTAGTGAATGCAATAATATCTTTTTGATCTGGTGGTGGTAATGGTTCTTCATGTAACGAGAAAACCGAGGAAACGGAAGATGATCTTCTCTTCTTAACAGTTGGATTTCGATCTTCATCAAGCTCTTCGTCTGAAACAGCAGATGATTCTGGAACTGCCGGTTCAGGTTCTTTTCCAACTTCAGCACCGCTTGATCTTAGATTACGTCTAGTGGACATTTTTCTATGTGTAAATATGAATCAATGACAGCAAGTTTATTAACTATAAGGTTATTAGGCTAGTAGAAGGCAAACAAACGACTAAGGGCCCTTCAAAAATATTTTTGCGTTTTGTAAATTTCACTTTTTTTACGTTTTTGCATGTGCGAAAGTTAGACTGTTTTATCATCAAGGCAAGAGTGATGACTATTTAATTACTCAATTACTTATTGATGAATTGGCTGATATAAACAGTAAATACAAAATATCTGAAACCTAGTTTCTGACAACGTCATCAATACATTTAGCAACGTATTTGACATTAGATGGGTTCAATCCAGCAATACTTGCTCTACCAGAAGCAACAAGATAAACCGCATGTTTTTTCTCTAATTTTTCAACTTGTCCAGTGGATAAGCCAGTAAATGAAAACATACCTTGCTGTTCAGTAATATGTTTCCAAGTACCAGGAGTACCTAAATGTTCAAGTTCAGTGACTAATTCCTGTCTCATTCTACCAATTCTCGTTGACATGGTAATCAAATCTTGTTCCCACTGTTTAAATAATTCAGGAGTATTTAAAATTTTAGCAACAACCTTAGCACCATAAGCTGGCGGATTAGAAATTTCTGATCTAATAATTCTTGCCAGTTGGGATGAAATTGCGTTATTTAATGATTCACTGGTCTCAGGTGTGATAACATGAACACATCCAACTCTTTCACCGTACATACCAACATTTTTAGCAAAGGATTGACAAATTAAAATACCTGGATATTTATAACCGCTGTTAACGGCAGTACGAACAGCCCATGCATCTTTCTCTAAAGAACCGCTTGAAAATCCTTGATAAGCAGAATCAAATAATGGCAAATGACCGAATTTTTCTAATGCAGACAAAATTGATTCCCATTGCTTTGGCGTAGGATCTAATCCTGTTGGATTATGAGCAGTTGCGTGTAAAAGGAAAACAGAACCTGTTGGTGCAGATTCAATTGTCTTTAAAAATCCTTCTAGGTCCAATGTTTTACTTTCATTATTCCAATATGGGTAAGATTCAGTCTTTAGTCCAATGAAATTGAAAATTTGCACATGATTAGCCCATGTTGGTTTGGATAAATACACAATTGGTAAATCTTCATTGCCAGAATCACCTTTAATCTTATAGTTATCTTTAATAAATTTACCTGCAACATGTAAAGCACCTGTACCAGACAAAGTTTGGATCGAAACCAATCTATTTTCAGCAATTGCTTTGGAATCTTTACCTAAAATAACCTTCGAAGCAGAGCTTGTAAATTGTTGTAAACCCGTAATTGGTAAATATTCATGATTATAATCAGCAGAGTTTTGTAACAAATTTTCAGCTAATTTAACGGATGGCAAAATCCAAGGTTTACCATTATCATCTCTATAGGCACCTATACCTAAATCAACTTTACCCTCTCTTTCATCTTTGGAATATCTTGCCTTCAATCCAAACAATGGATCAGGTGGTAGTTGGTGAATGTTCTCACTAAATAAACCTTTTGACATCTTTTAGTAAATCTATTTGATGAGCTATGGAATTTATAAATTTAACAAATAGAACGAGAAAAAGCAGTTAATAAGAACCAAATCACCTTCAAGAAAATTGAGTCACTGACCACGGAGATTGCTCATTTTTCGGTTTTTCCGCCACAGATTATTTTCATTTTCATTTTCATTTTCATTCGAAATATTCTTATTTTTATTATTTTTATTATTAAACAGTAGAAAACACCATAAAAAATGGATTTAATGAGCGATATAACAGAAAATGATATATCCGATGAACCATTACCACCCCATCCCCCCCAATCAACAAGCAATTATAAAATTTCATTTAAAAAGCCAACAAATTCAAAACCAAGTCAATGGAGACAGCGTTTACAAAGTAAAGGTTTATCATCAATGTCAGATTCTTTTAAACCTGAAACTGATTCTCCGGAATCGCAAAAAAGTTTTTATTCAACTGATAAATCGACAGGTTTAAAGAGTTTTAAGGATCCTTCGGAAAAAAAATTAAATTATTCTGGATTATCAGTAGAAGAACAAATTCATCAGGAGAATATTGAAATTTTAAGTAAAATGTCGGTGGAAGAAAGGGAAATCGAGAAAAAAGAATTGATTGATAATTTGGATCCAAAGGTTTTAAAGATGTTAATGGCTAGATCGATCAAGAAATATGGTGATTCAAGTAAAGCTACCGATGATCCACATTTAGACTCAGATTTACCAATGTTTGAAACTGTTGAAGGTTCAGGTGGTACCTGGGTTGGTGGTGACCCCGAAATTTTGATGGAAAATGGAGAAGACTCTCCAATAAATTCACAGTCATTTTTAAAACCTGCTTTAAAGCCATCAAATTCAGTAAATAAAATTAATAATGAAAACGATAAAAGCTTAAATAAAAACCCCACATCTACGTCAAACAAAAAAATTAGATTTGATACAGAAACCAAAGTGATATATTTGGATCAAAATGAAAAGGTTAAAAAAGATGAAAGTAAAAATGAAACAAAAGGTACAGAAGAAGAGGAAGAAGAAGAATGGGAAGATGTTCTAGATTTAAAGGATGCTGATAATGATAATTTAGGTCCAGATTTTGAGGATGCCACGAAATTGGACAATCAAGATAGTCTACATTCCATTCATTTTCCTAGACCAACCCAGCCCTATGAAGAGTTAGATATTAATGATCCAAATTTCAATGATAAACTATATGAAAAATATTTCCCTGATCTTCCCAGAAATGTTAGACAATTAGAGTGGATGAAAACACCAGAAGGTAAAACTCCAAAAGATATTACTTATGATTCTTTAAAAGATGTTAGATTTGATTTTAGAGGTGATATTATTACTGATTCAAATATTGATAAATACTCAAATTCCAATGATGGATTATACAATCATTCAAAAAACCCCGAATTACCCGGTTATACATTACCAGAATTAGCACACTATCTAAGATCAACTTTCCCTGGCCAATGCTGCATTGCAAGTAGATCTCTAGGTAGGATAATGTATAAGTTAGGAACTTTACAATACCAAATTCATGAAATCGGTGATGAAGATAAAGTTAATTCTGAGGGTAATGAGGGCCAATTTGAAATTGAATGTTGGAAATTAATTCATCAGTTACAAATCATTGATCTTTTACAAAATTTTGCATCTGACAGGGAAAAAAATTTAAGCATCAAAAGTTATGCAATCGATGCTCTTTGGCTTTGGAAACAAGCAAATGGCGATGAAAAAATTAAAAAGTTTAATAAAAAGGAAGTTGATACAGATAAAAATCAATAATTGATTAAATCATATTTTTAAAATAATATTTTCTAGATAAATGAAATAAACAGATATTTTACTCCGTAATAGATGTGATTCTAACCTTGTTGATTGTAGAGTTTAACCTTTCATTTCTCATAACTTTAAAATAGTGATCAGTAAAATCTACTGCATTCATACATCTCAAAAATTTTTCATCATGTGTAATAATAATTAACTGGAAATTACGTTGCGATGATCTTTCAGCAATAATGGTATGTAATGCTTTTGCTAAGCTTTCAATATTTTCTTCATCTAAATTTGTGGTAGGTTCATCCAAAGCAATCATACCAAAATTCTGACCAAAACATTCAGCAAGTGCAATTCTAATAATAATGGACGCTAAAACTTTCTGTCCAGCAGAACATCTACCTCTCATATCTAATTCAGTTCCATTCTTAACCATAACAACACGATAATTATATGACCTATTATTAGTGGCAAGTAGATTTTTTTTTGCAGCTACTGGATCGGCTTTAATCTTTATAGTTTCGACATCGTTACCCATATAGGTTTTTTTCCAAATTTCGTCAAGAATATTATTAATCTTTAACATTTTTAACTGATGATATTCCATGACGCCATTATCAGTTGCTTTATAACAGGTAGTTAAATCTGTAACCATAGCCAAATTGGTCTGTAATTTGGCAAATTCTGATGCATATTTTGAATCAACATCTTTATAATCTCTGTTAATTTCAGATTGAATTGCTTCAATTTGCTTTTCAATCTGTGTTACTTCACCTAGTTTACCGGCATATTGCTTTTGATGCGAAATTTGAAGCTCACGTAATTCTTCACTCGTTTTCAAATATTTAGCTCTCTGAGATTTTGCTTTATCGTAATCTAGAGACTCCATTTCTTCCTGAATTAAAATCAACTCCTTTTCATATTTGGCTAAATCAATATTATATCTAATAGTGCGTTCTTGATTATTGGAATTAGATAAATTTGCTTCTAATTCTTTTAGGGCTGCATTCAAATTATCGATTTCCTTTGAAATTTCACCAATATTTGATTTTATAAGAACTCCTTCCTTTGCGCAAGATTCAAACCTTTGTAAATTACCACTTTCTTCATAATTTTTTATTTCCTCATCAACTGAATTAAACTCTCTTTTAATATCGTTATATTTCTCGTATTCTTTTTCAATAGTGTCTAAAGTTAAACTGACAGTAGACTTCATTTTTTCGTATTCGACTAATTCTTGATCATAATTTTCCTTCAAACTAACTATTTTCATTTTAGTAGAATTATTATTATCTTGTAAATTTTTAATTTGGATTTCAGTTTCTTCAATCGATTTTTCTATGTTAACTTTATCCATTGACTTCATTTGTAAATTATTGATAGATAACTTCAATTCACTAATACCATTTTCCAGATCATTATTTTGTTTTTGAATTATGTCTCTCTCAGATCTTAGAATATCTACAGATTCTCTAAGCTGCTTTAAAATTCTTGAAAATTCTTTATACTGTTTCTCCAATTCACCATTTGAAACATCTAAACCTTGTTCAGATAAAGATTCTTCAAATCTTCCAATTTTTCTCGATCTTTCGTGAATTTCTTCATTAAAACGAACAATTGAACTAATATCATTTGAAATTGATTTCCATTTATTTAACTCCATTAATTTATTATTTAAATCAATATCCAAATTGATAATTTCATTTTCAAAATGGTCAATGCTAGATTTATCATCATTTGATTCTTTTTGTATATTATCAATTAACCCGTCTTTTATTTCATTAATTCGCTCAACATCTTTCCTAAAATTTGATAACTTTTTAATCATTTTTTCCTTTAATTTCAACTCCTCTTCAACTTTTGTTTTATTTTTCAAATCGGAATTCATTGATTTAAGTCTCTTCAACAGTCCTATTTTAATTTCCTCAGGAAGTTCTATATGGCATAACATGCATACATGTTCTTCTTCTGCATGCTTTATTGCTCTCTCATAAAATCCGTACATTGATTGATTAAATTTTAATGCTTCCAGATCTAATTTATAAGACTTTTCACAAAATTTTAAAGTTTTATTATATGTCTCGATCTCTAAATCTTCCTCATAAACACTCTTATATTTTTCAGCTATAGCATTAAAATTATCTTTTAATTGTTTTAGCTCATTATTGAAACCATTTATATTAGTTTGTTTATTCTCATAATTTGCCTTTAGAGTAGATGTTTCAACTTTTAATGATTCTAATTTCTTTTTCTTTTGATTAGTTTCATGTTCTAACAGAACTAATTTTTCATCATAGGATTCTTGTAATTGCTGAAAGTCGTCTATTTTTTCAACCTCATTTCCAGACATTATACTTTTGACAGTTTCCACAGAAAAATTTAGTGCCCTTAATGATGATTTATTCATATCTTTCAAAACGTCAATTTTAGAAGTAATTTCTACATTTCTTCTAGAAATTTGTAATTTTGTTTGACAGTCTTCTAAGTTTAATTCATATTTAATTAACTCCTTTTTCGAATGATCAATATCTTTATTTATTTCAAGAAGTTTATTTAAAGATTTATTTTCTTGCAAAGTATCTTCTTTTTCTTTTAAATCTAATTTAAATTTATTTATTTTTGATTGATTTGTTGTAATACTAATTAACCTCGAATCCAATTCTGTTTTTTTAATTTTTAAATTATTAATATCATTTGTGATATATTCAGAATGCTGAGTCTCCTTATTTAATTCATCTTTTGTTGCATCCAGATTTGATTTTAAATTATCAAGTTCTTGTTGCAAGGATAATTTTAATTTTTTATGCGAATTATCTAATTGATTTATTTTAAATTTAAGTTTGCTATTAAGCTCAGATTTATTTGAAATATTTAAAACATCTTTAAATTTTAAAAATATATTATCTAATTTTGACTTATTTTGCAAATTTCTATCGTATAATGATTTTAATTCACCTTCTTTAATAAGTTTTTCGTTATAATTTAACCTTAAATTTTCTAAGGAGCCACATCTTTCATTAATTTTAACTTTCAATGAATCGGATTTTAATCTTTGATCTGCTAAAATATTAGCAAAATTATTCAACATTTTTAATAATTCATCCTCAGGTTTATTTAACATTTCATTTGTTGACTGAATTCTGAGTATATTTTGTTCAATGTTTTTCTCCTGCTGTTTTAATGATTCCATATTACTAATTGTTCTTTCAAAATTTTGGTTTCTGTTGTATAAATCATTCAATTCTTTATTATCAATTGAGATTTTAATATCCAAATCTGACATATTTTTTTTAATACTGTCAATTTGTGAGTTCAATTCCTTAATAAAATCTTTTTTCTTAACTAGTTTAAATTTATCATTCTTCAAGTGATCAACATTATTTGTTAAAATTTTGATATCAATATTCAGGTTTTTTGTAATTAATTTAATATTTTCTAAAATTTTAATGAATTTAGTTGAATCAAAAATTTCATCAAATTTCTTTTTCAAGGTTGCAGAATCACTAATCGGCCATAAGCTCTCATCTTGGTGACAAAATATAACATAATTTAAAATGGGTTTTGAAATACCTAGTTCATCGGGTAGAAGTTTTTCAATATCAGCCATTTTAGAGCTAATTGTAATTTTTTCACCATTATTAATAATCATTAATTGATTTTCTCTTGTTTTAAAGCTAATGTTTTTTGATTTTGGATTTTTTATTGCCATTAAAGATTTCGTTAAGATCATATTCTTCTTATTTGTATTTTGAAATGCTAGTTTAATCTGTGCCTTTGTTTCATTTGAACTATGTAAATTTGGATCATTTATAAATGATGCATTTGCTTTTGAATTTGGTGGCAATTCACCAGTTGTTGCGTATCTTAAACATTCAATAATTGTCGTTTTACCTGATCCATTTGTGCCAACAATTAACGTCAATGGTTTACCGAATTGAATTGTTTCCTGGCATTCGTCACTAAAAGATCTAATTCCTGATATTGAAAGTTTATAAATACTTGACATTTCCAATTAAAGAATGTTAAGTTTTACTGAACGATCACGTTAAATATAAAATATGACAATTATCATGTTAAATATTTCAATTTGGCGTGTTTTTTTTGACTATGATTGATTACATAAGCTACTAAACATATTTCGTGTGGGAAAATTTTTTCATCGAAAAATTTAGCCGATGACTGATGATGATGATGATGTACCCGAATTTTTCTGCTTTGTTTTAACATACAATTTGTTTACAACGTAACGAATAAATAAGGGAAAAAAATATAAAAGTTGATTGACAAACAGTTATAACTTTTATTTGATAAAAACTTTTTTTATTCCATATTAGAATATATTTATGTTTAAAAATTTAATTAAAAAAATTCCAATTATTAGAACAGAACATATCAAAACAATGACAAGCGCAGCAAACGAGACGACATGGATTAAACCAGTTACTAAGAATTTGAGTCACTATCCAGTATTAAAACTATACAATTCATTGACTAGAAGTAAAGTTGAATTTATTCCAAACGATGCCAATGAAGTTACATGGTATTCTTGTGGACCAACTGTGTACAATCCTTCACATATGGGACATGCTAGAAATTATGTTACAATTGATATTAATAGACGTATTTTGCAAGATTACTTTAACTATAATGTTATCTTTATTCAAAATGTGACGGATATTGATGATAAGATTATTTTGAAGGCAAGACAAGAATATCTGTTTAAAGAATTTATTAATAAACTAGGTGGAAAAATTACAAGTGAATTGATTGAAACAACCACAAAATCTGTTGATGAATATATGAAAGATAATTTACAAGAGTTTACTGGTTCAAGAGATGAATTTCAAGCATGGGTTAAAACATTGGACTTGAAGGAGATTGGATTGAGTAAACCGAAATTCCCAATGCATGTTAAATCGATTTTGTCGGCTTTAGAGGCTATTGAAGCGACTAGATTAAATGAAAAAATTGAATTTAAAGATTTTGTTGATAAGAGTAAAGATGTTATTTTCCCAAAGTTAGATAAAGAATTTGGATCAACAGTTACAGATCCAAAAATTTTTAGAAATTGTTCATCATATTGGGAAAGAGAGTTTGATTCTGATATGAAGAAATTGAATGTTCTGACTCCAACAGTTACCACTAGAGTTAGTGAGTACATTCCAGAGATTGTCAAGTATGTTGAGGAAATCATTGCGAAAGGTTTCGCGTATACCACCGTCGACGGATCAGTTTATTTTAATACATCTAAGTTTGATAATGATGCAAATCATCAGTATGCCAAATGTCAACCATGGTCCAAAGGTAATATGGAATTACTTGAAGATGGTGAGGGATCTTTGACGAAATTTGAAGATAAACAAAATGCCACAGATTTCGCATTATGGAAATCATCTAAAACCGGAGAACCATCATGGGAATCGCCATGGGGTTTCGGTAGACCGGGATGGCATATAGAGTGTTCAGTTATGGCAAGTGATTTTGTTGGTAATAACATGGATATTCATTCTGGTGGAATTGATTTGGCATTCCCACATCATGATAATGAAATGGCGCAAAGTGAAGCACATTACAACTGTAAACAATGGGTTAATTATTTTCTGCATACGGGGCATTTACATATTGGAGGACAAAAAATGTCGAAATCATTAAAAAACTTCATTACCATTGATGAAGCATTATTAAAATACTCATCAAGACAACTAAGGTTATGTTTTGCGTTAGTTCAGTGGAACAATTCATTAGATTTCAAAGAGTCTCTATTAAGCGAAACCAGGTCGACTGAATCAACAATTAATAAATTTTTCCAAAAAATCAGGGCTTTAAAATTTGATAATGAGAACAGTCTTGCAAGCGGCAAGATAATTTCCAAGAAATTTAATGCATTAGAGAAAAAGCTATTTAATGAGTTGAAGGAATGTAAAAAAAATGTTCATTCTTCGTTATGTGACAACCTATCGACGCCTCTGGCAATCAGATCGTTGGTTAATTTGATCAATAACTCCAATATTTACATCAACAACGTTGGAATTGCATTGAAAGTTGACTTGTTGATTGACATTGTTTATTACATAACCAAGATGTTGAAGATATTTGGATTCAACATCCGGGATGATAATCTAGGTTGGGTTGATGAAGCGGTTAAAAGTGAGGCGGGTGGTGAAAGCAGCAGTGGTAAAATCTCCAGTGAGGAAGCCATTCTACCATATGTCAAGGTGTTATCAGAGTTCAGAGATTCTGTTCGTAATATTAGTATTAAAAAGGGCGATTATAAAGAGCTACTAGAGTTATGTGATTTAGTTAGAGACAAAGATCTAATTAACCTAGGTGTTTCACTAGATGATAGAAGCGATGGGCAAAACGCACTAATCAAGTTTTTAACAACCAGCGAAAAGGAGGAATTGATTGCACAACAGCTTGAAAAAATCAAGATTCAGGAGTTGAAGGAAAAGAAAAGGCAAGAAAAGATCAAATTAGAGAAGGAGAAGGAAAGGGAAAGAGTTGAGAAGTCCAAGCTTTCACCTAGTGAAATGTTCAGAATCAATGAATATGCGAAACTATATAGTGAATGGGATGAAGAGGGACTACCAACCAAGACTGTTGGCGGCGAAGAGGTCAGTAAGAGTGCAAAGAAGAAGTTGGTTAAATTACAAGCGCAGCAAAAGAAGCTGCACGATGAGTATTTAAAAGATAATTGATGGTTGATGATTGATAGCTAATGATCCATAGCTGATGATTGATAGCTAATGATCCATAGCTGATGATTGATAGCGGATGAATATTAGCAGTTAGCAATTAGCAAGAGTGTAGCTCATATAGCTATATAGCATATACAGCTTATGTAGTTTATAGTTTAGTATAGTAATAAATATTGATATCACTAAACATTAACATTAACATTAACATTAACATTAACATTAACATTAACATTAACATTAACATTAACATTAACATTAACATTAACATTAACATTAACATTAACATTAACATTAACATTAACATTAACATTAAAACTAACACTAACATTAACACTAACATTAACACTAACACTAACATTAACATTAAAACTAACACTAACGTTAACACTAACATTCCCACTAACACTCCCACTCCCACTCCCACTCGGTTAGAAAAACCTAGGAAGTGGGCTCCCGCGCGCCACCACCGCCCGGGAGGCTGGTGCACGCCTTCGGAGATCCAAAAAATGTCCTTCATTCTTTTCATTTACCGCACCGTTTACGAAACGGGCGATGCCGGACGAGCTGCGTGGGTTTGGCTGCCCCACCGTAGGGCGGAAATTAGGTGTGTTGACAATTGAACTCCGAAGAAGTGGCAGAGGGCATTTTGAAGCGAGAATACAGGAATGAAACCGGTGGTGATGGCGGTGATTACGGTGATGGTGGTGGCCCTGGTTCTACGGAGACGGGCTGGATGGTCATAGGATCCTGCCAGGGTCGGTCATGTGACGAAATTCACCAAATGGGCGTCCCATGATCCACTATGTGACAATTTGGAAACTGCACAACCGGTGAAACCAAATTGCTTGGATCGCATGCCACGGCATCGCCTTGTTCGGTTGAACCAGGTGGCCACCAAGTCCATGTCAATGTCCATGGGGTTGTGGTAAGCTGGGTCGACAATAGATCGATCGACCCAGCTGTCTGATTCTGTATCTGCACCACCAGGCAAAAGATCAAACAGCTGGAGTCATCGGTCGTCGGATGGGAGGACTAAACTCCTTCGATTTGATGTACCCCGAAGCTTGTTGATGTAGCGCCATTAGCTAATTGTATTTTCTTGATATCGGTTGCAGCAAATATGGCGTGCTGTTGTATGTAGCGAAGTCGATTTCGTTTGTATATACGGTGTGCTACCATCCATACAATAGCATGAGGACCGTTCGCTACGCTGTGATACGACATGATGTGAAGATAAAGATGAGATGAGGATATTTTCATACCATATTTTCATATCAACATCTCATCATATCATCGTTCCCTCATATCATCGTTCCTTCATATCTTCGTACCATATCTTACGATACCATACCATATAGTATTCTCTACGCCCACGGTGAACCAAGTAATCTAGTGTGCGCTCCAGAACAAACGCCACCACCCGAGTTGCTACGCTGCCGATAATTTTTTTTTCACCGCTGTTTACGGGGTGGAGTTTACGCTCAAGTGGGCCAACGTCGACGAATCTGGAAGTCATTCAAATGCAAATTTCAGTCCTTTCCCAGTAATTTATACTCCGGTATCAGACCCACACTCAGACTGCCAGTCCCTTCTACCTGATTTTGCACACCGTTCTGTTCACTGCTGGTTCTTTCCACCACTCCTACTCGACTAACTTATCTACCATAGTATCTTAGTATTTATACATTAATCTCGCCACGTTTGATTTTTCTGATAAGAGTAAGGTTGTGCAGCACTGGAAATCAGGAGATAGAAAAAACTTAGAATATAGAACACAAAATATAAAATATAGAACACACAGAAGACACGATAAAGTCATTGCACCGTTAGAATACTACACAACAATTACAAAGACCGGGTTCTTAGATTCTGCTTAAGACCTAGATATTACATCCACATTACACCATAACACCGAAGCACAGCTCGTACACAGGACATACATACAAAGTCACCAGTACAGCCAACTGTCACAAGCTCCTTTGCAATATACATATAATAAAAGATCCAATCTGATTGCGAAAACTCAAAAAAAAAAGCGAAATTTGAGTCCGATATTTTATCCGCAAATTTTTTATTAGCATTTAATCCGTTCAGAACACTACTTTCACAAAAAAATGAACTCACGTCCCCAATATCATTCGGACTTGTCTTGCTATTCATTGAAGCTCAATAACAATGTGCCAACTTCAAGATTGGACTTTAAGTTGCCCGAGATAATTAACTTCCACGAGGTAGGTACAGTTAGCAGTACCGTTAGCGGTACTGCTAACGTTATTAACAGTGTTCATGGTACTACTGGTACAACTAATGGTACCAATGGTACTAATGGTGCTACCACTAACCATGTTATCGCTATTAAAAAACCCTCGAAATTGGACGTTTTGATCCAAACGGCTACTTCTGCGGAATTGGAGTTATTGCTACCTTCTAATCAAATCAAAATCGAAAAACGATCCTTAGAGGACGAAGAAATTAACGGTAATGGTAGTGGAAATGGTAATGGTAACGGTACCGGTAACAAAAAAAGCAAGTTTTTAGCCGATGATGATGATGATGAGGAGAAATTGAAAATAATTAGCCATAACCCAAAACAAAATAGCAAGTGCAAGAAACAAAACATCAACAACCTGTTATCGATCAAATTGGCCTCACCTTCTACTAACTCGAAAAGACAAAGATCAGGACCATCTTGCGATTGCTGCAGATCAAGAAAGATCAAATGTGATTCCGAAATTTTGATTTTGTCGGAATTGACCAATCCACTACCGAATTTCAAGCCTGAAAATTTGAACTCTTCAATTGCCAATTGTGAGTTTATTTCAATGAATAAAACTTCCGGCTACCAGTTTTACAAAATCATTAAAGACAATAACGAGAATAATTCAACAAAACTAAACACCTATAATTTTCTGCAGTTTAAACCTTGTTCAGCTTGTTTCACCAAAAAATTGAAATGTTGCTTTTCAAAGGGCTTCACTAGAAATGATATTATTAAGTTTAATAAATCGGAAAAACAGAGCACCAAAACCAATAATCCTAATTCGTTCTCAAGTTCAAGCAATTTAAATTCTGTTAATTTACCATCGACGTCAGCTTCGACATCAAATTCCAGTTCCGCTTCAAACTCCAACTTAAACTCGAATTATTCTTCTTCCTCTTCACCAATCGATAGCACTCCAACATCACCATATTCTTCAATATCGATGAATGATCCGTCAAGCTTTTTGTTACAGAACAATTCGTTGCCAACGCCATCTCCAACGCCATCACTAGCAACACTACCATTAGCATCGTCAGCAATGACGAAAGACTCAGATGAAAGATGTGTTAACAAAAAGCAATCAAAAAAAACATCTTGTAAATCATGTAGATTTAAAAAAATTAAATGCATTAAAATTGATGGTAATTCAATCTGTTTCAACTGCAATAAAAAAAATGTTTGTTGTGTTTTTGAATAGTGTTATATTATTCAAACACATTAAATTTGTTAAAATTAAAAAACTTTTTGTTGGTGCCGTCCTCATATACTTCATTTCATTTCACATATTTTCAATTTATGTTGATTTTTTTACCTTTTTCACTTATTTTAACACTATAACTATATAGGTTCAGGGGCTGCTTTTTAATTTTTTATCTTTGCTTGACTACTTGCTACTTTTCTTTACTTAATCACTTTACTTCACTTTGTTTGCTTTAATATTTTTTAGTTTGTTTTACTTTTTTTGGTTGGCTTATTATCTATCTATCTATCTATCTATCTACCTATCTACCTATCTACCTCGTTTTATATTTCATACAATATATATTAATTCTATTTTAAAAAATCAAAATTTACTTTTTAGTTCCTTTTAGGTGGGGGTGGCGGCAGTGGTCTTTTCCCTTTTGGCGGAGGCGGTGGTACATTAATACCAACATTTGAATTTAATCCAGGTGGCCCTTTTAGACCTCTTGGTGGCAATATCGAACTCTCAGTTTTCTCAGAACTTGGTTTATTGTGCGAAGTAGCTGGTAACTTCGTTAATTGATCTTTGAAATTCTGTTGTGCGTCCTGCATTGGTTGTATATTATTTTGTCTGTTATTGTATTGATAATCACTACTACTATTGCTATTGCCATTACCATTATTATAGTGATTTTGATGATACGGTTGGTACCTATTGTAAGATGACATTTGTCTTTTGTTATATCCAAATTCTTCTTGTTCATAATAACCACGTTTGTTGTACGAATCATTATAGTTATTGTAATTATATTGTTGTGGTTGTGGTGGCTGTGATAGATGCTGAGAAGCTTGAAGTGGTTGATAGTGTTGAGAATGCTGAGGTGGTGAATATTGTTGAGAATGTTGCGGTGGTGGATATTGTTGAGAATGTTGAAGTGGTTGGTAATTTTGCGAAGGTGGTAATAACGCTTGGTTCTGTATGTGACCATTATCCTGAGTCTGGGATTCTTCAACTGGTTCACCATTTAAATCTTTCATTAAAATTTCAAACTCCTTATCCATATTATTATTTTCATTACTTGGGATTTTACAATCTTTTGATAAATGGCCAACGTTACCACAATTTGAACAAATTAATTGATTCACAAAATTTAGTTTATTTAACGTTGGACAATCAAATTTTTTATGGCCTTTTTCACCACAGTTTGAACAAATTCGGTCTGAATCAAGTCTTAATGTACCATTTAAAATTGCCAATTCCTTTAATTGATTTCTTTTCAGATCATTTTGACCAATCGGTGAAAATATTGCCTTGTCCATCACTTCTTGACATAATTGTTTAGCTTTGGTTATTTTTTCAATTGAATCTGATGTAATTAAACAATGTAATGGATCTTCTAAATTATTTAGCTCTGGCGTCAAATTATGTGTATTTTTACCTTCCTTAACAGACCCTTTACCTCTGATTGCAATCTTAGCTCCACTATCTTCTTGTAATTTCTTTAATGTATTACCTCTTGGACCAATTAACAATCCAATGAAATTAATTTCTGGAAATTCTTTAACTTTAATATATAACTTTTCAACAAGTTTCGTTTGCTTTTTGAAACCCTGTGGTGCTTTATATTCTGGTAAAAATTTCAATAACTTTTCAATTAAATTATTTTTTTCAATTTCAAATTTTTTTCTATATCTAGCTTCTCTAACATTAATTCTTTTACCACTCGCATCATATATTGCGGTTGGTGACGGCGATCTGTATCTGTCAATTGGTATAAAAGTGTTATTTTCTAGCATAAAATTAATTTCGTCAATTCTAACTAATGTAATATAAGCATCAATTTGTTCTGGCGTTAAAGAATTCGAAATTATAGTTGAAATTGGTTTACCAACTTGCAAATAAATTACATTGGATGGATTCTTCGTCCAATTTGAAGTTTTTCTTTCGATACTTCGACCTCTTTCAGTCATCTTATACTAGTATTAGGAACCAATTTCAGTATTAGACTATATTTAATTGGAATGAATTTCAAAAAAAAATGTTGCCCTTGATGTGGCTGAGTAATTTTTTTTTCAGATTTCAGCAACTGCCATTATTGTCATGGTGTCGATAAGAAATCCCCTCTTTTCGAAAAAAACAAAAGTAACAAAAATTGAGATTCTACCATGTTTCTAACAACTTTTACTAAATCAACACAGTATAAAATGGCTATTCAACAAGTTAGTAGATTAGGTGGTCCAAATAAATGTTTTGGTACATTTCAAAAAGCATTGGAATGTATGACTAACGAAAATACAAAATCAAATGATGAATGTAAGAATTTTTTAAATGATTATGTGGAATGTAGAAGACATAAATTAGAAGCTTATAAAATGGTGATTATGAAACAACACTTAGAAAAAGACAGAAAGGATTTGAACATTGAGGAAATTGGTGCTCCATATGTTAAAAAGAGGGATTACTTAACTCCAAAAACTTTAGGCTTAGTTGGTGGTGATGACCATTCAATTAAGACTGATAGATTATAAAATTTCATTCCATTTCATTCTATTTCATTATATTTCACATTACTTTTTATTTTTCTATTTATTTATTTATTTGTTTATAAAGAATTAAAAAATCTTTCATAGATGTATATATGACTATATATTTTTTACTTAATCATAAACTATTTATTTTCGTTATTTATTATTTAAATCTTTTTCATTTTGAAGCTTCTTTCTTCTGGAACCAAAACTTAGCATATTGATTTCTTCAACTATTAATCCATCTTTACCAAATTCTAACTTCTTTCTTTGCTTGCCTAGTTCAGAAAATTTATTATCTCTATTATTATTATCCCTGCTATTATTTTTATAAAATTTATTTTTCTTATAAAAATCATCAATTTCATCATTCTTCTTGAATAATTTTTTATTTCTATTATTTTTATTCTTAAAATTATTATTATTGTGGTTAAATTTTTTATTTTTAAAATGTTCCTGTTCGTAAAATGAATCTGTAACCAAAAATTTATCATGAAATGAATATTTATACTTTGAGCAGACTCTAATTTTTTTATTGTTTAATGGACAATAATTTTTTTTAATTAGTGACTCAACATCATCGAATATCTTACACATTTCGTCACAAATTTGCTTTCTGAATTCAAATGCACTCAATCCTATGATATCTCTTCTTTTTCTAAATATTTCTCTCTCATTATCAGTGGTCTTACTAGAGCTATTACTATTATCATCATCGTCCGGATCAACATCATTAACATCATCACCATCATCATCAAACTCTTTAAACATATCAAACTTTAATAGTTTGTTTGATAACTCACTATCAACTTTATTCTCAAATAAATAGTTATTCAACTTCTCATTTGAGAATTCTTCAAAGGATAAATTCGTATTCCAAACTGAAATTATATATTTATTTGATCTAATGCTTATTGAAACACCAGCCAAATCTTTCATAATTAATTCGTCACCAAATTTACCAGAAATCAATTTAATCAATAAAAATTCCCAGATTAAATTCAAATTTAATCTTGGTGATTGATCACTTTTAAATATTTGAAAAATCCAACGGCCACCTTTGATATTATTTTTATCTTCCCATAATGGTTTAATATCTTTCTTAAAAAAAAAAAACTCTGTACCAATCTCAATATCGAAAACTGGTTTTAAATTTGATAAACATTGCCAGAATTGTTCAATTGAATCAATTTCGTCTGTTAATTCGTTATTTTTTGAGTTAACTTTTGGGAAATTGATCAAATTGGTACTTGATAAATAGTGGCTATCAATTTCATTGTTTTCAATTTCCTCCTTTTTTGAGTTTAATCTATCATGATGCCATATTGACCAAGTATATGATATTGGATGTGTTATAATTGTCGAATTTAATGGATTTAATGAATCCAGTGAGCCTAAATCTAATGCCGGTGATGATTCTAATATAGGTATGCCTGTGGATAATGAATGTGAGGATAATTCAAAAAACTTAGACATTATTCAATAATAATAAAATAACTAGGTAGCTAAGAAAATAAAGAGATCAAGCCTGTTAAAACTTAGTAAGCTCTGAAAATTTTCGTCCATCATGAATCTCAAAAATAAATTTGATTTTTACGCTACAATTTACCTTGAATCGTTTACTCACTTTTTCCCATTGGTATTATTGTTTTTACAGTATATAGTTACCTTACATTAAATGATATTAAACGCATTGTCACTGTTAAATATAATTGATGACAGAAGACATTGAAATTAGTATTGAGATTGAGACTGATATTGGACAACTAGATGACAAATTATTTTATGGGCCACCATTACCTAGTAATGAGACGAATTACTTAATTATTAATAATACGAATTATCATCCCTATTTTGATTCGAAATCATTTGACTATAATACATATTATAAGTTTTTAAATTGTAACTTTTCAACGAATTTGACAAATATTTCAATTAAAGATGCGATTAAATTTGATTTATTTAATAATGATTCATTAATAAATAGAATTGATATTAAAAATATCAAAAATTTTGGCACACCTGAAGAAATTTGGAATTTTATAAACTTATCAATCTTCAAAATGAATTTTTTCAAAAAATATTCAAAAATTGCATTAGAAATTGAATATGGTAGACAATTTTGTTTAACCTTAACTCAATTTAGTAAAATTTTTGGCTTTTTAAGAGGTTTAGTTTTTAAAAAAAATTGGGTTGCAATAACTAAATTAAATAACTTAGTTTTTGAAAACGAAATTTATTGTAATTATTGTCCGGGTAGATTTAAAATTTTTATTGATATCTTACATAATGTAATATTCATAAAATGCTTAGTTGAACATTATGAATGCTGGGAGAAACATAAAAAGCAGATTTTCCCAGTTATTAAAAAGTTGTTTTCAGTTTATAGTTCAGTTGACAAAATTAACTTAATTTTCAATAAAACTCTACTTAATAGATTTGGAATTGGGTTTGTTAATGATAAAAATTCCAAGTATTGGAAGAATATATATTTCAATAAACAGTTAGAAATTGAGAAGATTTTGAGATTAAACGATAGTTCAAATGATGATGATCACTTGAATGATAATTTTTCTATTATATCAAGCTTAATTAATGAGAATGATAATAAAGAAATTGACGATAATATTAATGGTAATAACAAGAACTTTTTCAACATTTGGAATGATAATGATTCAATTGTTTATTGTGGGAAAGATTTTTTGATTATCACAAGAAAGGATTTAATTACCAGTTTGAAAGATAGTAGTCAATGGAGTATTAATAACATATACTTGGACCATAATTTTATCAAAAATATTGGCATATTTAACATTGGTTATGATTATAATAAGATAGGTTGCTATTTTATTACAAATACTTTTAATCCCGATTTTTTGAACATTTGTGAAGTGATTGGTAGTTTTTTAAAAATTGATATTTCCAATAAATTAATCATCAGCAAAGTTGGGATCAAGTCGAGTTTAATTACGGAAAATAATTTGACGAACTATATTTATATTAATCTTGAGCTGTTCACAAATTTCAGAAAATATTTTTGTGATGATATTGCAAGCATCTTGAATTACAAAATAATCCTTGATGATGATGATATGGAAGGAGGAAATGAAAATAAAGAAGATGATTTGAGTGATATAATTAAAATGTTGAAGAAGAAAAAGCCAAAACAAAGACAGCATGAAACTGAACCGTTCTATCTAAAAATTAATGACGCTAAAATTGCTAGAATTGTTGGTACAGCAAACATTGCAATAAATACAATGATAGAAAATATCAAAATATTGGAAAAATATATAAAATATTGGAGGTACAAATATAGAAATATCGATAAGAAGCCACTAGATATAGAAAATTTACCAATTATTGTTAAAAATGCAATTGATGGGTTTAATTTAACATTTCAGGAAATCAAACCCGATAATAAATTACTGATAAATTTACTAAAATCTAATGAAATTGAAATTGAAAATACAAAATTAAATAATAAGTCATTATTGAAATTAGTTGAATATTTCAATAAAAATGGTTTTAAAGGAGTATAATAAATAGAATTATGTATTTTAAAGTTGATAATAATAAAAACGATCATTGCAATAAATAAATAAACAAAATATATAATTTTTAAAAATCAAGTAAAACAATTTAAATAAATAAAAATAAAATAAAAAAAAGGATTTAAATTAAAAAATGTGAAGCACTTTTTTTGTCTTAAGTTTCAGCATCAGTTCCGCTTTCATCTATACTATTTGCATAACTAGCTAAGTTATCTTCAGATTCATTGTAGTCGTGCACTTCATCAACATGGTTATAGTCATAATTTGTATCTTGTAAAGCTTTTGTACCAATAACACTTGATTTTAAAGTAGATTTATCATCTTTTTCTTCTAAATTATCATCTCTTTCATAATAGTCAATTTTTAATTCATGAACAATGTCAAAACATTCTGCTAATAAAGCGGTTAAGGTACCCTGGCCTTCAGGTATTTGGTTTTTAATCATGAATTTTCCATCAACTTTCATATTATCAATTGAATCTAATTTTAATTGATAAGGGTATAATTCTCTAATTGAATTGATTCCACCCATTCTTTTTAAATCTAATAAGCATCTTCTAACTGTGGATAATTGATTGTGTAAAGGTTGTAAAGATTCTGAAACTGGTTCACTTGATTCTAATAATTTATAAATAATTGCAAAACATGATCTTAATAAATACAATAATAATGACTGACCTTTATACTCTTTATCAATGAAATATCCATTGACTCTTGAATTATCAATTTGATTTAGTTGCTTTTGGTAGTTGAAAATATCTGTTGTTCTTAAAGTCCATCTTCTTGTCACTAGTAAGTTTTCTAAAACTGATTTTAAATTTAGTAAACTTTCATAAATTGAGCGTAAGTGGGGGTCGACTCTATCAATACCCATTTGTAAATCATATAAATAATTTGTACAATTATCAATTAAACCTTTAATTAGACCTGAACCCTTTTCATTTGGATTATTACTAAAAATTTTCTCTGCTTCAATTTGAATCATATTCAATTTAACTGATAATTTGGCTATTATGGAATTTAGATTGTCAATTTGATTTTTATCTGTGACTAAATTTAATAGCTCATATTTGATATCTAATAATTTATTCATTAAATTCTGAACAGTTTCCGATAAGTTGTTAATTTTGTTGATCATAAAGTTATATTCATTATAGGCAATTTTTAATTTATTTTCTAATAATTCGATTTCATCACTGTTGGTTTCTTTATTAGCATCATCCTCATCTTCATTATTATCATTTGAATTCTTGATGATTTTCGAAATCTCGTCTAATCTATCCTTAATTGGCTTTAAATCGTGCGGTGTATAAATTGAAGATTCATTTAAATGCTCTAATAATCTTTGAACGGTTGATAACGAGGCGTAAGTCGCTGGTGCTGTGTTTGACAAACCACAAGTTAAAAAGCAAAGACTTAAGAGTTGAAAAATTTCATCAATCAAAACGTCAACTTTATTTGGGAAATTCTTTAGGTTATTTTCAATTCTAATGTTTTTCAAAATGGATGCTTTCTTAAGCACAGTCTGGTAAATGTTTATAATTTCTTTTGAATCCATGAATTTTGAATGATCACGTTTGATAACTGATAAACGCTGTCTAATTGTTATTAAATCAGCATAAACTGGCTCTTCCTGGGCGGGAATAGGGTCTGAATAGATGGTCATGGTGTATAAAACTGGGAATGTGATAAGAATATCAATATAAAGACTGGTGTTAGTGTTGGTAACGTAGGTATTCTTATTGATATTTATATTTAAATATTTTAGTAGTGAGTGAGTGAGTAGTGTGGGATTATCGTCGATAGGGAAAACTAGGAAGCATTTTTTTTTTTGCTTACTAAAAAATTCAATTTGAAATTGAATTTGAACTTGAAATAGAAATTGGAAATTTTTGGGATTTACATTTCAAAATTTATGACGTAATCAAGAAAAAAAATCAGAAAATTCACCAGTGCACGGAAGTACAAAAGTAAAAAAATATTGTCACGTGCCTCCCAATTTTACTGTCACGTGATCTCGGTGGAATTTTTCATATTTTTATTTTGCTCTCTTTTTGTGGTGTAAAGTTGTTTGACATGACAATAGAAACGCGGTAGAAGGAAATTCAATTTAAAAATAAAAATAAAAATTTCCCCCTTGCAAATTTTACCAAAAATTGTTTCAACAAACTTTTCTGTTGTGCTAAGCTCTGTTTTACTTATTTTCATTTTCATTACACATAGTAATACCAGTAGAATTAGTTTTTACGTTCCCACTTGTATCTGTATTTATAATAATACGCTTCTTCATACCCACATCCATATCCATATCCATATCCATATCCATATTCATATTCATATTCATATCAATCTTTAGATCCATATTTGTTAATATAACCATTCCTTATATATATTTACACACACATGCACACCAAAATGATTGTGCTCTTTATACTAATCCAAATATCATATCTTCTGCGTCCAGTCTACTGTTCCGGTCAACTTATAGGGTGTTTCTCTTCGCTTCCTTCATCTTTCACATCCGAAGACTCTTACGAATGGCAATCGTCACTGCATTGTTCGGGGGCTTGTGATGGTTACAAATTTTTTGCCCTTTATAACGGTAACCAGTGCTATTGTGGTAACAGTTATCCCTCAGGAGAATCTTCCTCAAGCTCCTGTTCTTTGAAATGTGTTGGTTATCCACAAGAATCTTGCGGTGGTTCAGGTGCCTACGATATTTTAGCTCAAGCGGATGTCGATCTTGCAAGTTACTCTTCTTCTTCTAGTTCTTCCGCTTCTTCAACTTCTGAATCTTCTTCAAATTCACAATCTTTAGAGTCTTCTTCAACTTTAGCTTCCTCCTCTTCATCCTTGAGTTCGGTTTCAAACTCGGAGTCAAGTTCTTCTACTGAATCATCCTCTACCGAGTCATCGCACTCTTCCTCAATTAGCCATATTTTAACCACTGCTTCGTCATCGTCTTCAACTTCGTCTGCTTCTCCTAGTCCTTCATCTACATCGTCTATAAGTTCTTCAACAGATGTATCAACCTCTACATCTTCTTCGGTTGGTACGACTGCTTCTCCAACTGACACAACTTCTACACACCATACATTATTTACTTCATCATTAACTACCATTGTGGAAAATAACTCAAATACTGTTACGTCTTTCGTTTACATAATACAATCTGCTTCTTCCTCATCGCCGAATTCTTCTTCCACAAATTCTGCTTCAGATTCTTCAAATTCTAAATCAAGCTCTTCAAATAAAGGTGCGATAATTGGGGGTGTCGTTGGTGGCATTTTAGGATTCTTAATTCTAGCAGTTACAGTTGTATTCTTACTACGTCGTAGAATATTTTCAAATGATAATTCTGATGATGAATCCATTTTAGCTGATGATTTGGCTTATGAAGAAGCTTTGAAAACTAATCAAAATCCATTTGCAAGTGAGGAGGATAAACATGCTGAAAGTAACGTTATGTTAGGTAAGAGAAGATTAAGTGATGGTAGTCTAGCAGATGCTGCAGATTATGGAATGAAAGTCTTAAGGGTTGCTAATCCTGACGATGAATAACTTTTATTACTTCTATTTATTTATTTATATTATTTTTTTTTTTTGTTTCTACGCATAAAGTTTTATATATTATTGAAAAAACTTATATAGGTTGTTGTTGTTATTGCTGTTGCTTGTGTTTTTTTTGATACTTTTCCGGTTTATTTTATTATGTCTTCGTTTTTTTTTTTTTGTCTTCAAATTTTTCTATTTTCTCCTTTCCTCTGTTATCTTCTCTATTCTTCTATTCTCTGTTTTTTTTTAAACTTTTTTTGAAAAATTACTTTAATTTATAAAAATTTTTTAATTGCTTTAATTTTTGTCTATTAAATAAAATTCAAACAAAAATTTCTAAGTAAAATCGAATAATAAATATCTAAATATAAATTTGTGAAAAAGGTTAAATATATTTATATGGATTCAAAATACCCTTTGGATCATAATGAGTTTTCAAATCTTTAATCATTTTAATTTCAACAGGAGTCTTTGTATAACCAATATAATTCTTTTTCTGGAATCCTAAACCATGTTCAGCTGAAATTGATCCTGCATGCTCTGCAACAAATTCATAAACAAATGGTTCTAGTTCTTTTTCGACATGCTTATTATATTCACGAACTGCAACATTTAGGTGTAAATTTCCATCGCCAATATGTCCATAACCAATTGCATCAACAACAGGTTTGGATTTATCTGTTGTAGATAGTAAGTTTGCATTGAGTAATCTTTCCTTCACTTTTTCAACCAGTTTATACATATCTGGTAATGGTAATGAAACATCATATTTATAAACTCCACCCGCTAATTGTGATGCTTCGGCAATACTTTCTCTCCATGACCATAGAGTTTTTAACTGTGACTCATCCTGTGAAACTGTACCATCAACAACAATGTTGTCTTCCATAGCTTTTTCTAAGAAATTTTCTAATTTTTCATCATCGTGTTCTTTACTTGATCCGCTAATTTCAATCAAAACATAAAATGGGTACTCTGGAACGGCACCTGTCTCATCATCACCACATAATGGGTGACTGAGTTTCAAATTTTTGGCGTTTAAAATTTGTGAATCTCTATCCATAAATTCAAATGCACTTAAGATTTCATTTAACTCAGTCTTGGCCAGTTTGAAACAGTCTTGAACACTTTTGAAATCATTTAAACCTAAAAATGCAATATTAACAGCTTTTGGTCTTGCAGGACATAAAATTGAAACTCCAGTTATAATACCAATTGTACCTTCACTACCGATAAAGAGCTGCTTAAGATCATAACCTGTATTATCTTTTCTTAATGAATGCATTGAATTCATGACCGTACCATCCGGTAAGACAACTTCCAAGCCTAAAACTGTTCCATGTAATGATCCGTAACGTAATAGTCTTAATCCACCTGCATTTGTTGCAATATTACCACCAACAAAACATGAACCTTTTGCACCCAAATCAAGTGGAAAAATAAAACCCTTTTCAGCTAAGAAATTATCTGCATTTTCTAAAATAACACCTGCATCAAGTTTAAAGATACCTGAAACATTATCAAAAGATCTAATTTTATTCATATTTGCTAATGAAATAACTATTTCATCAAAAACTGGTACAGAACCACCAACTAAGCCTGTGTTACCACCCTGTGGAACAACTGCCAGATTCGTATCATTACAATATCTTAAGATTTTTGAAATTTCTTCCGTGGAGTTCGGTTTTAAAATTAATTTTGACTTACCAGTATATTTTTTCATCCAATCTTGATTGTATGGCATAATATCATTTTCATCTTGAACGATTTGATTTGGTTTTAAAATTTCCTTGAATTTTTTTATATCATTTTCGTTTAATTTTGCAAATGGTAATCTAGTTAGATTGTAAGAGTCTGATGTAAACTTGGTCGAATATTTACGCAAACCTAAAAAAGTTGAGCTTCGAAATAACTCCCTTGATAAAAACATACTGTATATCCTGGTGTATATTGTAAACGTATGTGTTGGATCAAGAGGAAATAAACTCGAAAACTGTAAGAAATCCAAATTAAAAATGAAAATTGGAAGTTCGTGATGCGTAAACCGTAAACCGGCCCCATTTCTCCGAATGACTCAAATTTAATTTTTCAATTCGGAAAATAATCACTTTTCATATTTAAGTACCCTTAAATCAGTCGCTTATCTTTACTATTCAGTATATGAGCTCGCTTAGTATTTCTCAGTTGTTTATTCATTAATGACGAGGACAATTCCAAATAGCTATAGTCATGAATCAATAGATAGTTTGGCATCTTTGGATTCAACGTCAACAGAGTCTTCATCGGTACAAGCAAAATCATTACCAACGGATGAATCATTAAAATTGGTGATCATTTGTGTTGGATTACCAGCTAGAGGTAAGTCATATATCACCAAAAAATTACAAAGATATTTAAACTGGCAACAATATAGTACAAAAATATTTAATGTTGGCAATACAAGAAGACAGGTTAATGTTTATAAACCAAGTAATTTTCCTGTGCCAGGACCGATATGTCAAAATGAAATTAATAATAATAATAATCGTCTTCATAATCAGCATGCTGAAGTTCACGATGCAAATTTTTTTGATAATAGTAATACAGAAAATTTTCAACTACGTGAAAAATGGGCAAAGGAGACTTTGGATCATTTGTTAGATTTTTTACTTTCAGACGATGGTAACGTCGGTATATTTGATGCAACAAATACAACGAAAAAAAGAAGGAGATGGATTATAGAAACGATTAATAAAAGAACAAATGGATCGGTCAAAATATTATTTTTAGAATCAATCTGTACTGATAAAGAATTAATTGAAAAGAATATTCGTTTAAAATTAAGTGGGCCAGACTACAAAAAAATGAATTCAGTTAAAGCATTAAATGATTTTAAACAGAGGTTAAAAAATTATGAAAAGGTTTATGAAACCATTGACGAGAGTGAAGAAGAAGAAAATGAAACATTTGATATTCAATATGTTAAAATTATAAATGCAGGTAAAAAAATTATTTCATACAACATTAGTGGGTATTTATCTTCACAATGTGTGTTTTTTTTATTAAATTTCAATCTAGCAGATAGACAAATTTGGTTGACTCCAAATGGTGAATCTGAATTTAACGTTTTGAACAGGAAAGGTGGTGATTCGGATCTAACAATTCGTGGATTATTATTTTCAAAAGCACTTCCAAAATTTATTGCCAAAAAAAGGCAAGAATTTAAACTAAAAAGGTTCAATAAAGAATATATTAATGATACTTCAACTTTTGTAACAAAACCAAAACAGCACAATCAAACTTTCAATATTTGGAGTTCAACATTAAGGAGAACTATTGAAACTGTTAGATATTTCCCAAGTGATGAATATTTTTTCAAGTCTTTTAAAATGTTAAACGATTTGGGTTGTGGATCATATGATTCAATAACGGAACATGATTTTAGAAATTTACATCCTGACGAATACAAAGAGTCTTTAGAAAATAAACTTTCATATCGTTATCCAGGATTAGGTGGTGAATCATATTTAGATGTTATTTCAAGATTAAGGCCCATAATTGTTGAATTAGAAAGATTAAAAGATCATGTTTTAATTGCTTCACATACTGTTATAATTAGAGTTTTATTATGCTATTTTATGAATTTAAATAAAGAAATGTTGACAGAATTAGATGTTCAGCATGGTTTTGTTTACTGTATTGAACCAAAACCTTATGGATTAGATTTAAATATTTGGCAATATGATGATGTTACAGATATGTTTTATGAAGTTGATGTTGGGGAAATTATGAAAAGGAAAAGGAAAAGAGGCTCAATGGTTAGCCATAATAGTAAACTACGTAACTTAATTTTACAAGATACAGAAAATTTTAACACTGAAACGACTGAAAGTGAAAATGACAATGACAATGAAAGTGAAAGTGAAAGTGAAAGTGAAGAGAGTGAAAGTGGAAGTGAAATTGATAATTCTAACCGTGCAATGTATTGTCAAAGATCTGATTCTGATGCTTATGAATTTATCAAAGAAAGATCAAAATCTTCCTCGTTCATCAGGGATAGATCAATATCTTCTTCATTCACTAGTTTACAATCACAGTCACAGCCGCAATCACCATTACAATCTCAATCAAGATTACAGTTTCAATCTGAAAATTTATCGAAAAATATTACAATCAGACACGCTAAAAAGCATAGTATTGATTGGGATATATATGATAATACTCTATCAAATACTAGTAGTGGTACTAGTGTAAACGAGGAAGTGGACAGAATTCTGCAAAATAAAGAATTAGTAAATAAATTATTACTGGCATTAGGCCAAAAATTGTAGAATTGTATAATATAATTTATACTAATCAACTAATTAATAACATGGTGTAAAAATAAAGATTTCTCAATTTCCTATCGCTAAAATTATGTGTTGTGAAACAAAAAAAATTTATATGGTAGACCTTGTTTTCACCGTTAATTACTGTTTAACATAATGGATAAAAATAGTTGCTGCATGGAAAATGAATTTAAAACAGCAAGTCACCCGAAAATGATCTCAATTGATTTAAATAAATATTTATCTTCTCAATTGAAATCTTCATTACCCACATTAAATAAGCTTTTACAGGCATATCCACCATCATCAGATACACCTCCTATACCATCTAAAAGCTTATCCTTAACGGTAGATTCGAAGTCATCAAACTTTTATCAAACTCCAAAAATAACTGACTCGAAACCGTGGCGTACAAACCCACATCATTTCCGTACTTTGCATATTTCATTATTAGCGTTAATAAAAATTACAACACATGCGATATCAGGTGGACCACTTGAAATAATGGGTATGTTAACTGGATATTATTCAGATTCTGACTTAATTGTTTTAGACGTTTATCCATTACCTGTGCATGGTACAGAAACCCGTGTTAATCCATTAAATGAATCATATGAGTTTATGTTACAATATTTATCAGAATTACAAAAAAATAGTACAAACAAAAATGAAAATATAATTGGTTGGTATCATTCTCATCCAGGTTTTGGATGCTGGCTTAGCGGTATAGATGTTCAAACCCAAAGATTAAATCAAGGATTTCAAGATCCTTACGTTGCAATTGTTGTTGATCCAGTTAAATCGTTACGTGACGGTAAAATTGATATCGGTGCATTTAGAACTTATTATGAAGATAACAAACCCGAATCTGCTAATGGTGAAGGATGGCATGGAGGCGAGTACTATGCATTAGATGTTAAATTGTTTAGAAATGAAAAGGATAATGAAGTACTGAAAAACCTAAATGGGTTAAAATTCACTGAACTAATAGTAAAGGGTAATGATAATGATGATGAAGATTTAGAAAACTGGAAAAAAATTTGCGAATCTCTCAAAGGTATAAATACTAACGATGTTATTGTTAAAAAACTTAGAGCTAAAGGAAATAATATTGGTGATAACGATAATGAGCAAGTAGAAATTGCTGATGATGATTGTGAAAAACAATTGCAAATTGAAAAAATTGAAGTAATGAAAAGTTATAGTCGTTCTTCAAATGAGTTAACTACGGGAGTTAGTGTCGGTAGTTCAGTAATTGAAGACAAGTCAAAAAAATGTCGATTCTATAAAGGTAATATGGAACTAAACACACTTTCCAAAGAAGAGTTGAAGAAATTCATGGTCAGGGAAATCCAAGAAAATCTCTTTCTATAGCTACAACACTGTTTATTATAGAAAATAATAAAGTATTAAAGTAATAAAATATTAAAGTGGTGGCTCTTTGTGATTCACAAACTTGGCTGAATTGGAATAATCGGCTCTCCAAATTTGTGTTCTCGCCGACTTAAACCCTCACAGCGATAACAATAACAAACCGTTATCTTGGCCAAGAGACCGCTAATATTAACAAATCACCTATGAACCATCGGTCAATATTTTACACCAGAGATTTGGGGCTTTATAAGTTTTCTAGGGTCCTGGGTCGGATACCTTTGGAGTTAAAAATTCAAATCTGGAGATATATACTATTCGATAACTACAATCTTAAGGAAATTGTAACTATTTTGGGATCAAATTCAGTTCTGAGTCGTATCATTTTGGATTATTTTACAATTAACACATTAATAATTTCAAGATATTTGGCAAATAATACATTTATTAGAATCATTGGTGTTAAAGGCAAATTATTAATTTCATCACCAGAAAGTGAAAAATTGTTTGGCCTGGTGTTATCGGGGGAGTATCATGTACAAAAACTATGTTTCCAAAGAGAGATTCAAAAAACTTTAGAACTCAGTAGTAAACTATCCAAACTAGTCTATCTAGCTGATTTACTAGTTGATGTGCATTATCATCAATTGTTGGAATATCCAAATTGGGATACAACTTTAGGTGATAAGGTGAAATCATTATCATTATCATCAACGGATAATATTTCATTTTTGAAGCTTTCTGATTTGAAACTACAAAAACTGTCTTTAAGCTTATATCAATATCCAATAAAATTAAAAAATATATCAAAAATTCTTCATTTTGCAGTTAAATTGAAAACTTTAGAACAATTGGATATTGTAATTGTTATTGAAAAAAATTTTGCATTACCTGATTGTTTGATTGAAGCATTACGTATAGTCTCTAGTACTTCTATTAAAGTTCAAATTTCCATTTTGGATAATAATTTAACTTTTAAAAATATGCAATTTGACTGGTTCGAATCAAAGATCAAACCTGTTTTTCGTTATGTGACGGATTTAAGTATGAATTTAAGTTCAGAAGGGTTTATTGATCTTCATTCACTCGTTAACTGTGTTAACCTCAGAAATCTAAAAATTTCACTATACTATTCACTAAATAAAGCTGGTAATTTTACAATTCGACAAGAAAGTTTAGAATCGTTAGAACTGTACTATTTTGATAGACATATGCACTATTCTTTAAACAAACTATCCAACTTATCGAAACTGATTTTAAATGCTTCTGATATTTCGAATGAAATTATAAATAGTTTACCAAACACACTAAAACATCTTGAATTAATTAATTGCTATATTAAATCTTCTAATGTAAATTTGATTTTACCATCAAAATTAAAAAGATTTCATTATGAAATGACGGCTTTGAAACAAAGTTTTCCATTTTTTAAAAATTTTAAATCTTTAGATTGCTTACAGAAGTTGTCAATTGTCTTGTCAAAAGAAATTCCAAATGATTTTCTTTTACAACTACCGGCTAATCTTTCTTTATTTTACATTCGTTGCGAAAATACTGAAACTCCTATTGATTGGGGGTTGATGAATTTTTCAGATTTGAAAATAGATACGTTTCACCTTGCAGGAGCTTGCAATGAATATGATTTATCTTTTCTACCACGTTCAATAACCAGATTGAATTTTGAAATTAGAACTCATTTCTTTATAAATAAATTACCATCTTTGCTTGAATCATTGAATATAACCATCACAGATCCTAAAATTCCATTATTTGTCCTTTTAAATGATATCATGTCGGGTACAAGATCATTACAGCAGTTGACATTATCAAGTAATAGACTCAATTATGAAATGACGAAATTTGATTTTATGTCACTAAAGCTATTTAAATTAATTATAGTGCACAATACGTTAAATGTGGAAAACAAGTCAAAAGCTATTGTAAAAATCGGTAGTATTGGCGATAAATTAAGTAAATTTGAGATTGTTTCAAATACACTAGAAACACAGTTAATTGCTTCTAAAATCACTACTAATATAAGATCATCTGGAATTTTAGATTGTGTTACAAGTTTTAGAGAAAGTGACACTGGTAAATTAAAAATTGAAAAAAGTATGAGTAAACTGAAAATTGACAGTTCAAAGAAGAAACTTAATTTAAAGAAGCTAATTTCCCGAAAAAAATAGATTGTTAAACATTTTTGGTTTTTTTTCATTCAAATATTCAGTCTGGTTTTTTATTATCATTATTATTACGTTATTATTTTTATTATAAACTGTTTTATTACATATGGCATTTACTTATGATTCACAATTTTTTATATATACAGATTCCCTTTTTACGACTTATGGCATCATTTATAACTGTTTAGTTTTATATACTTTAACCCAAATACTAAACGAGATAATACCTAAAAAAAATAATAAAAATAATGAACGTCCAATAACTAAACTAGTCCTAGTTAAGCTGGGAAGAAGAGAATTTATCCTCTGAATTAGCTTTGTCTTCTTCCTCTTGATATTTTTTTATTTGATCTTTTGATTCTTGAGCAATCCTAACAAGATTCTGAAATGTAGAAGTTAGTTCTTTACTTTTCAGTTTTTTTAACTCCTCACAATTTTCTTTTTTACTTTCGAGGCTGTCCAGACTCATAGAATGGAATGAATTCATTAATTTTGAATCATTTGAATTTCCATGGAAAAGGAAATCTTCTGAACCATCATCAAAGGATGAATCGGTTGCCTGTCTTAAAGCCCTTAATTTCTCCAATCTATTCTTCATTATGACCAATCTAACGGCTTTTCTCAATCTGACTTGTGCATTGAAACCCTCTTGAATATTACTAATAATATTCTTTTCTTTTCTGACAGTATTTTCTCTTTGTTTCAAATGATTAATAATCCAAGGATGTTGTAGCAGTTCTTGAGCAGATGGTCTTCTTCTATTATCTATATCTAAACTCTTAATAATAAAATCCTTAGCCTCATCAGAAATATCACTCCAGTACTTATTATGGAAAACAACAAAATTATTTGTACGAACTTCCTCTAAAAAAGTTTGAGGTGTTTCAGCTCTAATAGGTGAATAACCACCAATTAATGTATATGTGACAATACCCAGAGACCAAATATCACAAGACATCGTATAACCGCCTCTGCCTAAACCATATAGATCTCCATAACCTTCGCTTGCATAAATTTCAGGTGCAATATAACCATAAGAACCTGCAACGCCCGTTAACTTTTCATTGCCATCGATGTCAACTCGTTTTGAAACTCCAAAATCAGCTAAAACAACCGGCGAGTCATCGGCCTCTGATAAATATAAAACATTTTCAGGTTTAATATCTCTATGAACTATACCTTTTGAGTGTAGATATGCAATGGCAGATAATATTTGATAAACAATCTCGCAAGCATCAAATTCCGTAAAAGAAGTTTTTTGAATCAATCTTGCAAATAATTCTCCTCCGGTTGCTAATTGAGTAACAATATAAAAATTATGTTTTGTTTCAAAAGAATCGATTAATTCGACAATATGGGGATGTTTAACGGATGCCAACAATTTAATCTCCCTTAAAACAACATCTAAGTGTCCATTAAGTCTTGATTTCAAAATAATTTTAATGGCAACTTCTCTACCTGTTGATTTTTGAATTGCTTTACGAACCGTACCAAACGATCCCGCACCTAAAGTATCCAAGAACTCGTAATGTTTTTTCTTGCTTGCGGTTGGATATTGATGTAAAATATCACTTAATATCATTTTAATTTATTTCAATTATAAAAACAAAACAAAAACGTAAAATAGTGTGTCCAAGAGGAGGAAAAAAAAGTAAAAGATTCTGGAGAGAAAAACATCAGACATGACATTGTTTATCAAATGCTGCTATTTTTGAACGTGCTCAATTAGAGTCATATCCTGGCGCAGCGATTTGCTTTTTATTTTACAGATAGGATCACTCACTGTATACGTGTTTAATCTATTTATAATTATTGGTTTTCTTTTAGAAGGAGAAAATATAATGGAAGGACTTATTAAAGATTTTAAGTATATAAGAATATTGGATTCTAATTCTGATCTGAAAAATGTTGTCTTTTTGGGGAATATCAATGACAAACCTGCTATTTTAACTTTGGAGAAAACACATTTCAACTTGAACAATCTTGCAGAAAATTCAATTCCTCAACCTATTACTGCAATTGAATCAATTGCAAATAATGATGTTTACTATTGGGGTTTGAATTTACTTGAAGAAGATTTGGAAAATTTTCCTAGTTCAAAAATTAATTTAATCTATCCAGCAACTGAAACGCATATTCGTAAATATGAAAGGTCAAATTTTCATATGGTTAAGGAAACTCCTGAAGCTTATGAAAGAGTTGTGAAACCATATATTGAAAAAATGAAAGGAGATCGTATTAAATGGGTTAGAAATATTCTTTTTGATGGTGCTGAAAGCGATAGAGTTTTATTTAAGAATGAAGATTATATTATTCTGCCAGATATGAAATGGGATGGTAAATCCCTTGATTCTTTGTACGTCTGTTGCATAGTTTTTGATGGGAATATTTCATCAGTTAGAGATTTAAAAGAAGGCAATATTGAATATTTGGAAAGAATTGAAGAAAGTTTACTATCTGAGATTACCAAAATATATGCTGAAAAGGGTCTTAAAAGAGATAATTTAAGGTTATACGTTCATTATCAACCATCATATTATCATTTTCACATTCATATAGTGAATTCTAATTATTTTGGTATGATAAATTCCATGTTAACAGGTAAAGCCATTCTTCTTGGTGAAGTTATTGACAACTTAAAATTCTTAGGAAAAGAAGGTTACGCTAAGAAAACTTTGACTTATCAATTAAACGACTCTCATGAGTTGTGGGGTTTGGGATTGAAGAACTACAGTCAATAAAAATATTATTTAAAGTTTTTTATTACTTTGGTTAAATTACAGTACATTACTGTACAATTTTCTTGTATAAAAGTTGAACATTTAAGGAATTTACAACATACTGTTTTCAAAATCTACAAAAGAATTTATGCTACTTCCAAACTGGGTAGCTAATATTTCCATGGCCAAATTAACTACGATTAGATGAAACATAATATTCCAAATTTGATTAATTTGGGGTTTATTTTGTGCAAACTGTATATATATATATATAAAAGTAGTATCCTTAATAGACATAGCCCTAGACTAAAGATATTCACCAATTTATGTGTTATCAAGATTAATAATTGTCAAAATCCAATCTAATATAATTTTTCGAATAATAGTGATTCTAGTACCTATTTATAATTACTAAAAGCTAAAACCTTTTACAAATGTCTTCATCAACTTACTACAGATTGTTATTCACAATAGCGCAAAACAAGTTTTATACAACTGATAACAGGATTCCCGTTTGACGTCTATCGACGCAAAATATATCTTTCGACATTAATTTAGCGATCATGTTTTTTTGATACCTTCTAAACATCGACAGTTGAAAACAAGATAGAAATCTGCTAGTAACAAGTTAGAAAACATATCATTATGTGGAAGAAGGGGTATAAGCAGCCCATGGGTGTAAGGTTTTTCATAAACTCCAATTATCTTATTTAACTATTATTTGTTACTAACAGCATAATCTTTTTTGAAATCATTACAGCAAGAGCATAAAAGTTCAAATGATTTCATATTTGATTCAAACTCTTTATACGATATAGATGGCTTTCAACAATTTGAAAAACCTTTTTCTTCAAACTCCAACAAAACATCATTTTTAAAATCTTTATCGCCCCTAAAAGAGTCATCAAAAGTTAGATCTGATTCACCTGGTATCACCTCACATTCATTTATGAATACTTCGACACAGGAAAGAAATAAAAGTAGAACAGCAACTCCTGAGATACTTTCTCAAAATTCTGGAAATTCAGCAGCTATAAATAATAACGCTTCCTCGAATAGCATATCACGTATATCATCAATTTCAAATAATCTTTCAACACAACAGCAAGCGCAACCACAGCAAGGACAATTACAACTGCAGCATCAACAGCCTCATGTACCACATTTATCTTTTGGTAAATCTAAGAAGCAGCAGCATAAGGCACAATCGTCAATAGATAGTGATGCAGATTGGGATGCAGATATTGATAACATTGGTGTTTCGCCAGAAGTTGTTGCCATTCCAACATATCCAAATATTTCAGCTTTATCTTTAGAACCTCGGCCTACAGAAGAATCAACAACAGATCTGGGTGTTCCCCTATCGACAAAAAATTCAAGTTCAGACTCTTTATATCCATTTCTTAAATTTAATTATGAAGAAATGATGAAAAATCCGTTTTCAATACTAACATCACAAACTCCGCCTATCCATGATACAGTTAGATATAATAAAATATTAAAGGCTTTAACAAAATCAACGTTTGAGTTATCAGATTTAAAAAAGCAATCCTGGGGTGGTATTCCCTCTTGTATTAGAGCTTTAATTTGGCAGATTTTAGTTGGTTATTTACCAGTTAACTTAAATACTCGAGTGTCAGTATTAGGTAGAAAACGTAAAGAGTATACGAACAGTATTACACAATTATTTAGAGCAGAAAAGGAACAAAATATCTGGCATCAAATTAAAATTGACATTCCAAGGACAAATCCTTCAATAAAACTTTACTCGTTCGAGGCAACGCATAGATCGTTAGAGAGAATATTGTATCTTTGGGCAGTTAGACATCCTGCAAGTGGCTATGTTCAAGGTATCAATGACCTGGCCACTCCATTTTTTCAAGTCTTTTTATCTCATTACCTTTGTGAAAATATTGATATTGAACAATTTGATCCGAAATTTGTACCAAAAGAATTAATGAATTCAGTTGAAGCTGATACATATTGGTGTTTAACAAAAGTGTTGGATACTATTCAGGATAATTATATTCATGAACAACCGGGCATTATTAGACAAATAACCGAATTAAAAAACTTAGTCAAAAGAGATGAACCAAGTTTAGCTCTTCATTTCGATACCGAAAATTTGGATTTTATTCAATTTTCGTTTCGCTGGATGAATTGTATGCTAATGAGGGAATTCAAATTAAACTTGATTATTAGAATGTGGGATACATATTTATCAGATTTCCCAACCGGGTTTAGCCAATTTCATGTTTATGTCTGCTGTGCATTTTTGAGAAGGTTTAGTGATGATTTAATGGAGATGGACTTTCAAGATATCATTATGTATTTGCAAGATACTTCGAAAACTGATGGTTGGTCGGAAGAAGACATTGAGATGATGCTAAGTGAAGCTTATGTCTGGCAATCGTTGTACGAAAATGCCACGGCACACTTAAAATAGATAATCTCAATAATAATAATAATATAATAATAAGTTTCCTTTTTTTGCTTGCCTGACTGTTTTGTTAAATAATATATAATCTAATTTTTACCATTCCAACGTTTTTACTAAGTATATGTTTAGATTTGTTTATTTTTTTTAGTAATGCTTATTTGGAAATAAGTGAAGAAATATATTTCTATACATAAATTATAAACCATATTGAGCTTTTGATGTTTCTAATAAGTTATGCAAAACCATAACGACAGTCATAGGACCAACTCCACCTGGAACAGGAGTAATTTTTGATGCAATTTGAGAACAACCAGCATAATCAACATCACCGACCATTCTTTGTCCTGATTTTCTAGTAGAATCAGGAATGTAGTTAGTACCAACATCGATGATAACACAACCTGGTTTTATTAATTCCTTACGAATAAAATTAGCTTTACCAACAGCGCTAACAATGATATCAGCAGTTGATAAATAAAACTTCAATTGATTTTCTGTTGTTTTAGAGTGAACAACTGTAACTGTACCACCTTTTTTTTCCAACAGTTTTGCCATTGGACCACCAACAATATCGGATCTTCCACAAACAACAACATTTTGACCATCAATTTTAATACTCTCGTGATCTAGCATATACATGATACCTTTGGGTGTACAAGGAACTATTCTTAATTTTGCATTTTTTTTGAAGACAGCGGCAATATTCAGCTCTGAAAATCCGTCAACATCCTTATCTTGTCTGACGGCATTAGTAATTGCTTCTTCATCAAGTTGTGAAGGTAATGGTAATTGAACTAAGACACCATTAACCGACTTATCATCATTTAAATCATCTAATCTTTGCATCAGATCTAATTGAGTAACATCAGCATCAAATTTTAATAATTCTCCTTCAATGCCAACCTCAGCGCAAGATTTAAGTTTCATACGAACATAAGTTGAAGAATCTGGTCTCTCACCAACTTGAATAATAATAATTTTAGGTTTAAAATCAGGATGTTTTGATTTTAAATCTTCAATTTCCTTTTTAATATTAGCACGTAATTCAGTGCTAATCTTTTTACCATCAATAATTTCAGCTGTCATTATTTATTTGAAAAAAGTATTGGATTAAAATAAATTTAACCGGATGAAAATTGAACTATTCATATCTGGAGTAATAATAGTCGCGGATACTAGTATAAAAAAAAAAAATAGCATGTGTAAATGATTATTATTGACACTCCAAGTACTTTTGGCAGAATCCATGTTACAGCATAAGTAAATCGTTATCGTTCTTAAAAATTAGCGGTAATGCATTGTTATTTTTTATTTATGGCAATGGTAATTGTTAAAGTAGATATGGGCTACCGTTTTCTATGAAGTAACAAGAATATAGGCTATTTTTCTACCATTAGACTGCAAGGTTTTAAAAATATCAACTGAAAAAAATGAAAACAACGTTAAATAAAATTTTGTAGAATAAGCTTAGCTATCATAAACAATTAGCTTTGAACATATTTATCGGTAACTAAACTGGTAAAAACGTACTCTTCATGCAGAATGGCATCGAATCTAAAACTTTCCTTAATTGTATAATAAGTAAGGTGGATAATCCTTAAGTGGTTCCCGGTTTACTTAGAAGAGAGTGAAAATAAAGAAGAAATAGTACAGTGTACGGGTGTTTGCAGATCTCCGTAGAATAACGGAAATGTGAAATTAAAGTTTCCATGACGCATCTCCGACACTTTACGAATATTTCAAGTATCACCGTTAGGGAAAGCAAAATTTTTTGAACATCATGAATGTTTTAAGTCTTGAATAGCAGCTCCTGGGCTGAAATATCCTGTACCACTTTGTTAAACAATAATATTTACAGCATTAAAACCCAAAGATCATATATGTTTATCCGGTAGCTGGTGTTAAGTTCAACTATATGGTTCAACAGGTTATTTGATTACCCCTTAAAAATCAAGAAAAAGGATAGAAAAATAAGTATTTCTTGGGCACTGGGATGCAAACATAATTCAAATAATCACCAATACTATAGAACTCTTCTTCATGTAAAATTAAAATAGCTTTATCTTTTCGATATGTATTTCCCTTAAATTCAACCAAATTTTATCATAATTTTTGTTCCATCAAGGTTAATTCGATTTTTTGCTCAGTATTGTAAGCATTCATAAAATTAAGAAATTTTGAAAGTCCAATGGTTTTCAAATATTCTTTAAACCAAAGTTGCTATTATTGACTTCATTAGCTTGTGTAAACGCCGTGGAAATATCAAAAAAGATCAAGTGAACAAGTAGAGGTTGACATTCGTTTTTATGCGTAAAGTGTCTAACAAAGGGAAATGAATTTAAATGAGCAGTCAAGGGTTGCCGAAATTCATCTTTTTAACATTATTAAAGCTGGGTTTTAATCAGATAGCTTAGTTTTTGTTTTCAACAGAATAAAAACTTTTGTAAACAAAAATATTACAATAGAGGAATTTTGATTTCAGTAAAGAGCAATTACATTTGATTGTTGAAAGGTTCATATCATCAAATAATTTTGAAACCAATTAGTTGACGTATTTATTTTTTGCTTTTCAGGCTTCGTTTCTATAACAAAAAACTGTTTATTCTCCTTTTAATAGCTTAATGCAATTGGTTTTCAATTGTAAATATATTGACATTAGTATAAATTATCGTGAAACAAATTGACTTCTTTCTTAACCTACACAACTTTTTTTATCTTTGAATTCAATTAACAGAACCATATCTTCTTCCATTACTCTTAAAATTGAGGGGTAGTATAGATAATAATATCGAATAGTTCTCTACTATTATGCTATCGGATAGCTAGATCGAAGTGCCCCGTTTTTACTAAAGTCTAATTAGTTCCGGGTATTTCAAAAATAGCTTGAAATGTGTTTACAGAAGTATTTTGTATGATTTTTTCCTGTTTTTGTCAAGCTCTGCTATCTTTATTTAAGTTCACCGGTATTCCAAAGCTGTCAAGGTCATTTCCTAATATCTTTCATATAAATGTTGTGCAATTTATGTTGGAAAGCAGCATAATCGATTTATAAACTGAAACTTATCATCTTCATCTCGGGCAAAGCTAGATGTAAATGTCAAGTCTCAAGTATTGAAGCTTTCTAATTCCGGTATAATACGATAGTTGTTTGTGAAATGTACATTTTCCGTTAAATGCGCATTCAAATTATTACTCTTGCAAAAATTGAATAGTTGTTTCGTTATACCTCGTGTTAACATACAGACACAGCTTACGAATAACCATGTACCCTCATGAAGACTATTTCCTTGTTGGCTTCATACTGAACAAAAATGTGATATATAATAACATATCCTAATAACGCTGTTTATAGATAGCAACTGCATTTGAACAGGTTTTTTGCACTTACCAACTCAGTTGGAAGCGGCGTTAACTCATTTTCGTACTGGCCCGGTTTTGGAGAACAGACAGTTGTTCCTTCTTTTAGCTATTTTATTACAAGTTCAACTCTTATACTACATTTTTACGTATAGTGTATACTAAAAACATACGACGTACAATATACAGCTTTAGGCCTATAGTACCCTAAATTACATTTATAGTCGAACAAAGTAAAGTAATATAAAATAAAATACAGTGAGTCACTGAAGCGGTGTTGTAACAGCCGGGAAATTTAAATCTACTGCTTGAATTCTCGGCCAACCAGATGCAGCGGTTATAATATATCTCTGTAACGCGTGTGTCTAATATCCTTGTTATTTGTGTTGTGCATTAAGTAATGCCAACACCAGAAACACTGTAAGTTACGTTCTTTAAAGTGTTTAACTGAGCTTTTTACTCATGCTACTAATTTGCATCGCAACAAATGTCCAGGTGAAAACTATGGAGCTACAAGTCTGCACGGTTCACTGTACCCAGTAATTTCTGCATACCAGCGAATACACACAGCAAAAAATTGTGCGCGATTTCCGGCTCGGCAAATATTCTTAAAAAGTAGTGAAAATTTTTCTCCAAGAGATTTGTCCTATTGTAGAACTCCGGGATACAACTGTCCATTCCTGCTGCGTATGTTATTGGAATATTTTTAATCAAACGTAATCACCCGAACGATTTGACATGGATGTTTATCAATTAATTTGTACCTGTCTAGTGTAGATACATGTACTATAATATATAATACATAGAAGACAATAACACAGTACAATATATTAAAAAAAAATATGTAAATGCTGATGGCGGAGATTTCCAGCAAAGCGTTGGCAAATTCAAACCCCTTCGGTAAAAAAAATCTTGGAAAATTACTCAGCAATAATCGGTGATTTTAAAATATTATGATACCAAACCGTAAATCACATTCTTCCCAAAATGTTCAATTCCATTTGTCCATCAAGATAGAAGTGATACCTTTCAGACTCTTCATATACACTTCCATCTTCAACCTAGAATTAACAAATATTATTAACTCCTATGATTATATCAAATCAAACCTATATTTACTATTCCTGAATTAGCCAGGTGGCTAAGACATACACGTTCAGAAAAATTTTGAGATCTATGTGATCTCAGTAAGCTCCGCCAGTTTATGAAGATTTTGGAACCCAAAACTCCGCAAGAGCAGATTATAGCAAACCATTATTGTTATCACCATATATATGGTTTCGGATCACTATCTGCGATAACTTGTACATTGTAGACTATAGAGATAATTAAATTAACAGATAGGTCAATTCCCTTGGTCCTGAACCATTACTAAGAACTCCTTTTCCCCACCTCTTCGGATTCACAAGACAATTGAAAATGGCTTTTTAGTTACAACCGTGCGCCGGCCGCATTACGCTTTTTGATGTTATTATTGCGGCGGCCATTGTTTATCTTCAAATTCCATGACCCCCATAAAATACAATTAACTGTGAATGAATCACTCACTGGTCACAGTATGTAGATGAAAAATATGAAAGTAGAAAATGAAAACCATATAAAAAGTGGTATATTTCCTCAGAAGATATTATATGTCCTTGAATCAATCCTTAATAAGTTAAAATTTTTAATATCAGTTGAATAAAATTAAAATGAGTGGAGATAAAGAACAATCTGCACTTCAACAAGAAACTGAAAATTTCGACCTTCGTTCTTTAGAATCTGGTTTAAATCGTGCTAATTCAAATGATGGATCTTTTCAAACGTTCAAATCAGAGGAAATTGATAATCCACTACAACATGATCAAGAAGCAATGATGGAAAAACCGGATTTTTCCTGCCCAGCTATTAGTTTATATTGTCGTACTAGATTTAGTGAATTATTCCCTTCAAAACAATCATTTAAAGCAAATAAACATTTATTAAATCCAATTCCAGGTTTAAAAATGATTGGTGGTAAACAATGGTTGATGATTTTATCTGCTTTTATGGCTTGGTCATGGGATGCTTACGATTTTTTCTCAATTTCTCTGAATGCATCAGAATTAGCAAGTGATTTCGATAAAACAGTTAAAGATATTACTTGGGGTATTACAGTCGTTTTAATGTTAAGATCCGTTGGTGGTTTCTTTTTTGGTTATTTAGGTGATAAGTATGGTAGAAAATGGCCTTTAATTCTCAATCTAGCTTTGGTCTGTATTTTGGAAATTGGTACTGGTTTTATCAATAATTATCAACAATTTTTAGGCGTTAGAGCTGTTTTCGGTATTATGTTGGGTGGTGTTTATGGTAATGCAGCTGCAACTGCTTTAGATGATTGTCCAACAGAAGCAAAAGGTTTTATTTCAGGTTTATTACAACAGGGTTATGCGTTTGGCTATTTATTAGCAGTTGTTTTTAAGAGAGCTATTGCCGATAATTCACCAAAAAGATGGAGAGCAATGTTTTGGTTTGGTGCTGGTATTTGCTCCTTAATTTGTGTTTTTAGAGCTTTGTTACCAGAAACTAAAGCTTTTCAAAGACAAAAGGAAATTGAAAATTACAATACTGAGCATGGTATTTATCAAAGAACTTTCAAAGAAAAGGCAGCTGATTCATTAAAAGTGTATTGGTTAATGATTATTTATATGATTTTATTAATGGCTGGCTTTAATTTTATGTCACATGGTTCTCAAGATCTATATCCAACTTTATTATCTGTTAGATATAATTTTTCTGAAGACGCTCAAACTGTTACAAATTGTGTCGCAAATTTCGGTGCAATTTCTGGTGGTATCATTGTTGGACATCTTTCAAATTTCCTTGGTAGAAGATTGTCAATAATAATTTGCTGTATATGTGGTGGTGCTTTAATCTATCCGTGGGCCTTTGTTGATAATGCTAACATTAATGCAGGTGCATTTTGGTTACAATTTTTTGTTCAAGGCTCTTGGGGTGTTGTTCCAGTTCATTTATCTGAATTAGCTCCACCAGATTTTAGATCTTTTGTTGTTGGTATTGCATATCAATTAGGTAATTTGGCATCTTCGGCTTCTTCTACAATTGAGACAACAATTGGTGAACATTTCCCAATGATTTCTCCTACCGGCGAGTCTATTTTTGATTATGCCACTGTTATGGCAATTTTTGTTGGTTGTGTTTTTGGTTACGTTATCTTAATTACATTTGTCGGTCCAGAACGTAGAAATGTTTCCCATGAAACTTCAAATGAGGAAGACTCTGAAGAATTAGAATTAACTGATAAAGTTAACCATCACGAACAAATAGGAGGAACGTCGGATCACAAAACGATGTTGGCACTTCACAATAACCCTAACCTTGTGTCGTGATTTAGATATAACAATATACTAATAACTATGCCTTACTTTTTCTATAGATGGGTTCTCTAATTTTTTGCCCCCTTTTTTTACTTGTTTCTTCTAATGATAATTTTTAATGTTTTAAGTTTTCGCAGTAATTTGTATTATTACTATTATAGATAGCAAAAGAAAAGTATTTGAAAAAATATTTAATTATTAATTATTTAAACTATTTAAATTATCTATATTTGAATTATCGAATTATCTAAACTCATGAAATTATTTTTTCCTTCTTTAAATAAGCAATAATTTTTTCAACACATTTTTCAACTGATAATTCATGGGTACTTAAATGGATTTCAGGATTTTCAGGTGCTTCATATGGATCATCAATACCAGTAAAGTTCTTAATCAAACCTTCTCTTGCCTTTTTATATAATCCTTTCGGATCTCTTTGTTCTGCAACTTCCAATGGAACGTCAACATAGACTTCAATGAATGGCAAGCCAGCATCTTCATGTAATTTTCTTGCAGAATCTCTGTCTTTCTTATATGGCGAAATAAATGATGTTAAAGAAATAACACAAGAATCTGCAAATAGTTTTGAGACTTCGGAAATTCTTCTAATATTTTCATTTCTATCTTGTTCAGTAAAACCTAAATCTTTATTTAAACCAAATCTAATATTATCACCATCTAATCTATATGATTGAATATTCTTTTCAAGCAATGTATGTTCTAATGCGCTTGCGACAGTACTAAATTAAAAAAATTAAATGTTAGCATTTTAGTTTGTATATATCAGCATAAAATATTATGTTTCTTATTTTAATATCAACTTACCTTTTACCAGATGCACTCAAGCCAGTAAACCAAAGAGTAGCCCCATTTTGTTTAACTAACTTTTTACGTTCTTCATGAGTCAAATTGTGGTGCCAAGTAATATTAGTAGCCATTTTTTAAATATTTTTGAAATTAATGTTTAATTCTTAAATAAATGTAAACTGTTTAAAAAATTCAAAAGATACAAAAGAAAAAAAAATAGAACATCGGAATAATTACACCATGAAAAATATTTTTAATTGTAAGCAATGATTTATTCAATAACTGTTGAAATCTCCATATACATTAATCTTTGACGGAATGAAAAATTTTATGAGATTCGGTTTGAAATCAGAGCCACAGTTTTAAGATTGTTAATTATTAATTGTTAAAACGCACGTGCATATTGGTAATTAATTTTTAATTTGCCAATAAAAAAATAAGCTAATGCCAGCACCCATGCTGGGAGTCGAACCCAGAATCTTTTGATTAGAAGTCAAACGCGTTAACCATTACGCTACACGGGCATTGCTTATTCAGAAAAACCTGGAGTTTACTATTTGCTTATTATTTAAGTCAGAAAACCCATTTCAATAGATGTTCTATTTCTCAGTCGCTACTGATTATTGCAGCACCCAATGACTAAATGTCAGAACATGAACAGAAATTGTATGTCAGAATTGAACACATGTCATGACATTTATTTTGTTATGTCGTGTAACTAATGTATTAAGACATGAAGGATTTCATATTGAAATCGCACACCTCCTTCAGTAGGGTGAAGCGCTATATTTAATCATCTATTTCAACACGATGATTAGGATAACTCTCACAGGAGGAACAATTACAGGTGTGGTCCCGTAGATAGATAAGTTAATACTTACTATTAGTTAGAGTGTAATCGATGTAGACTCCGAAGTTGTAAATAAATATGAACAAAGAATAACTAAATCATACATATAATTGATATATAGATCTCTTATCCCGAAAAAGGAAAAAAAAAAGATTGTAAAACAAGTAGGAACTAAAAAGTGGGAAAAAGCTAGTTTATATAACAAATCGGATTTAATTGTTTTTGATTGTTCATCTTTTGTCTAGACAACATCCTAATATCCAATTAAATGGATGTACTACTATAAATAATATCATGAGCTCTGGTTACTTTGATTTTATTGGCTTCTGTTGGAACCTGGGGAAATTGTACAGCTAAGCAATTAATATGGTTCCTATTTTTAGGTTAATTAAAGCCATTCCATTGTTAACTCTAAATGCATAACTCCTTTAGAAGAAACCAATGAAATCAAAGTAACCCAAGTTCATGATGTTATTTTTAGTAGTATATCCATTTAATTGGATATTAGGATGTTGTCTAGACAAAAGATGAACAATCAAAAACAATTAAATCCGATTTGTTATATAAACTAGCTTTTTCCCACTTTTTAGTTCCTACTTGTTTTACAATCTTTTTTTTTTTCCTTTTTCGGGATAAGAGATCTATATATCAATTATACATACAATTTATTTATTCTTTGTTCATATTTATTTACAACTTCTGAGTCTACATCGATTACACTCAACCCAATAGTAAGTACTAACTTATCTATCTACGGGACCACACCTGTAATCGTTCCTCCTGTGAGAGTTATCCTAATCATCATGTTGGAAATAGATGATTACGTATAACGTTTCACCCTACTGGAGGAGGTGTGCGATTTCAATATAAAATCCTTCATGTCCTAATAGCTTCTTCTAAGGGAGTTATGCATTTAAAATTAACAATGGAATGTCTTAATTAACCTAAAAATAGGAACCATATTAATTGTGTAGCTAATCAGTTAATTGTGAAAATTATGCTAAATTTTGAAAAGTATAATAATAGCAAATGTTTGAATAGTTGAAAAATAGATTCAATTAATTAATAATTGATTGAAGTCAAGAACTACCTAATAAGCAACTACACCGATAGATAGCTTATGGAATAGGAAGTACCGCAATGCCGGCTTACCAAAGTAGCTTATCAAGATAAGAGATGGTTAATGAAGGTATTGCAGCCGATCATACTAATGAAAATCTGGAATAACAAACAACAAATATATATTCAGAATAACATAAATAGGACATAGTTTCTGTTAACTCAAATAGTTTTTATAATTATCGATTAATACTATAGAATAGTTATTTATAATCAACCAATAAAACTATAATTAAAACATTAATATGGTCTTTATTTATTTACAGCTCCTGAGTTTATATCACTCTAACTAATAGTAAGTATTAACTTATCTATCTACGGGACCACACCTGTAATCGTTCCTCCTGTGAGAGTTATCCTAATCATCGTGTTGAAATAGATGATTAAATATAGCGCTTCACCCTACTGAAGGAGGTGTGCGATTTCAATATGAAATCCTTCATGTCCTAATAGATGTCACATTGCAAGACTTCGAAATTAAAATAGGAGTAACTGCATATGAATTTGGTTGTTGCGTGTTTTTTCTGGTATTGCTTAAATTAAAAAAGATGATGATTGGTCAATTTGGACAATTCATCAAGTATTTGTTAGACTGTTGGAATGGACCAATTTGAGCAAGTATAAGAAATATTCCACTCGTATTTTGTATTTTATATATTGAATGAAAGATGCATTTGAGTGAAGATTCCTATATATATATTCTTAATATAATTTTGTAAATAGTTCATAAGACAAAAGTCACAACTAACTCAAGATTGGCATTAACACTCAATAGTAAGTAAATTGTTCTTAACCTATTGTTCAACACCAATTAGTTAAAGCTAGGGGGGTGTCATGTGATAAAGAAGCCGGTATCAGTGAATATAAGATAAAATTACACCTAAGTGTTTGAATGCTATAACTTACACTTACACTGCACATTAAGTTAGAAGGAATCTAGGAAATTAACCCGTCTTTAATAATGTTTCCGTCAGACATGGAAAGATTATCATAGTCAACAAATAATATGACATTAATTTTGTTGCAGGCCAACATATTTGTTGGAGCATAGACAAATTTTATTTTCAGGTAACTAGTCCTCATGTTAATGTCCTTCTACTACTTTAATAGCATGTATGACATCTCTAAATGGAAGCAATAGAATCAAAGTATTAGGCGAAGTAACAACTTATGTGACGCTATTTTATTTTTGGATATTATGATGTTGTCTAAACAAAGATAAATAATTACACACAGTACAATTAATTTCTAATCAGAATTACATAAACAATCTCTTCCTAACTTTTGCTTTTTACTTGTTTTAAAAAAATGTTTTTTTTTTTCTGTCTTGAGATGGACCTACATGTATAAAATTAAATACAAATTTTTTATGTTTGTTTTTCAAAGCCTTCAGTCTAATCTTGCCCATACATTTATTAATAATAAGGGCCCAGTTATTTATTTATGGGACTTCATTCGTAACCGTTCCTTTTCTAAAATAATCCCAATCATCATATACATGAAACCATTTCAGATTTAATTTATAAATAGAACCAACATTTATTTTTTACTAAAAAAAACGCTGAAAAAATGATTTCAATGTTATGACCTGACTTTAGTATCACATAAAATACTCTCAGTGAATCTGCTATTTTACGATAAGACTTTCCATAAATTTTAACAGTTTTGTACAGAAATTCCTTATCGTCACCAGGACGATTTCAACATTCAAGTTACGAAATGTGTTGTAAATACACATTACAGTGCAAAATAAATAAGTGACATGTTGCTAACAAGTAGTTGATTTATCACTCTCATCAAATAATTATAAGATTGTACCAAAATCTGGCAATTTTAAAACGATTCATTTTTTCTGGTATGTAAGAACAGAAAAGATGACTCTAAAAGAAAAAAACACGAATATTTCAAAAACAAATGCTTCTTCAAAACGTTATTATGAACAATAGAATTATCTTATTTTCAGCATCTGACTTAAGTTATATAACATGAATTAGCCAAATAGACTGTACATAGAATTTTTAAACGGGTTCAGATATCGGAATAGCGGTGATTTTGAAGTAATTTAATTCTAGAAACTGGTAAATACATCGACAAATATATATCTGTATTTATACTATTAGGCAGATGTAAAACAATCCTAGAAATCAGCAAAAACATTACCTACTGGATTAATTTTCCGTAGACTACAGGTAAGTTTCAGATACTTTAGTTACTACATTAATCTATAGTACCCACTTGTTTTTAAATACAACGAAAATAATAGCCCTACATACATATATAAACCATCCCTTCTAACACAAACCAACCAAATAATCTTTTAGTTGGCTTAGTTTACAGCAGAAACTCCTTCTAAAGACTACCGGAATTAAGCCAAACCAGGTGTGATATTTTCAGATTCTGCTATGCCTCCAAAAGACACAAGAACTATAATCGCAAACTCAAATTTACATTTTCTTAATGCTCATCTATTTTTCTTGACATGGAATTGGCCACAAATTCTAACAAATCCAAATAGCCTGAGCAAAAGCCAGTTAACCCGTCAAACCACACTACAAACTATGTCAAAAGCATGCGATAATTCCGTGTAGCCACTGGTGCACGGAAGCAAAATTTCTTATTTTCTCATTTTTTTTTTTTTTTTTTTTTTCCTTACTCGATAAGCCGAAAAGAGGAATTTTCTGTGTGTCTGTTCTTATCAAATTTCGCACCAACCGCCAACGCTCCCACATCAACTAGGTGATTCTGTTGGGCCCTGGGAAAAGTTACTCTATAAACAGATGAGGTTAGCGGATGTACTTGGACTATATGAGATGACTGATATACACGTAGGTTTATAGATACCTATTATATATAATTATTGGGTAAATATTCCAAATGGAGATGGGCTAAATATGACCGAAATGGGTTCCCTAATTAGTAAATTGTTGCGTTCGACAATTGACTTTCTTAATAGTGTGACGAAGTTTTATGAAAGCGTAGCGTAAATTTGAATTTCCTTTTTGTAGAATTTAATTTGCATAATTATACGATATCCATTGCTTTATATACAGTAAAAATGAAAAGATAAAAAAGGCACAGGAGGTTGGAGTGGTGCAGACAAACAGATAGACAGACGGACAGACATTAGAATTCAAGTTGAAGCGCAACAAGTTTCAGGTTCATTGATTCATCCACTGGACGAGAAAAACTTTTCTCCACTTCAGTGTTGCCTTCTTCTTCTAACTGCTGCCTTGCACCACTGCTTTGTATTTACACAACCCATCTGAACACTATCACCCACCGTTATCAAATCTCCGTCAACTTCTTTAATTACCCACTTTTCTATATAAGCTGCAAACAAAAAAAAAACATAAAATTTTTTAAGACAATTTGACCCTGGGCCAAAATTTATCTTTCACCTTTATTTCACTTATCAACATTAATACCAGAAATAATTCAACTAGATTATAAAATTTTCAACTTTATTTCTACTTGCCAGTAACTTCATTACAAAATTATAATTTTTATTTGTTTATTACAGCCTGTTTATAGTCATTAAATTAACTAAAATTAAATTAAATTAAATTAAATTAAAAAAGATTAGATTAGATTAGATTATTAAACTAGATTAGATTAAATTAGACTAGAACTAAGTCAAAATAAAAGAAATCAAATTTCATTCTAAAATATAAATTTAATTTTCAATCCAATTCATTTCAATTCAATTCAATTTGATACAATTCGGTTCAATTCTTATTTAATAATATATCCATTATAGACATTCTTTCTATTGCATTAATAGCATATAATTTTCAAATCTTTCCTTTTTCATATAATCTTTCAGTTTCTAATAATTGATTGTGAAAAGCTCCATATTTCAATTAGCGAAACCGTGAGGAAAAAAAGCAAACAATCTAAAAAAAGATACCTGCGAACTCAACAAGAAACTAATCCGATAATTTAGCCAAAGTTCAGACTAACCCCCCTTCAAACTTACATTTTAATCATACGGGAAAACATTTGATTTAAGTTGTCTATCATCTTTAGTTACTAATTCATCTGACTTCTATACATAATTAAATTTATACCTATATTATCATATCATTCCATATAATTATATCACATTGTTTTATAATATATTTTATCTCATCTCGTTTTATTCAATTTATAATCCGACCTCCAATTAGCTTATATACACATAAAATTTTAAAATCATGGGTAACGAAGGTTCAAAACCTAAAGGTAATTCCACTTTCACTCGCTCGGATACCGCAACTTCTATCAAGTCAGGAAGGTCAATAAGAAGTAGAAAATCAAATAAAGAATCTCAAAGTGAAAATTCCAGTCATAAGACATCCACAACCCCAAATATGAGCAGAAGAAGCTCTTTTAAATCGGTAAAAGATTTAGCAAATGATATTCATAAAATGACAGTTAATGACGATGTTGAAAATTATGATTATATAAATGATAAAGATAATGAAGTTCCTAATACCGATGACCCTTTACAGGGAGGTATTAATACAAATTATTCAGGTTATCAACGAAATAATGGCAATACACCGGATATTAAACTACCTCCGTCAATGGCAAATGTTAGACCGAAATCTCCAATTTTAAGAATGAATTCAACAACATCAATTAATGAAGATAATAAAATTCAGCATTCCGTTACACAAGAACATCATCTATCAGATTCACAATCAATTCATTCAGCAAACATATCGAGAAGAAATTCAAGTGCAACATTAAATAGCCCAAAAGCTCCCTTAAATATTGAAATTCCTTCTAACGCACCATTTCTAGAACCAAATTCTTTTAAATCACAATCTTCATCAATATCAAGTAGGATAAAAACTCCAAGTTTGGATAATTTTCCGAAAAGTTCCATTGAAATAAGTAATGAAAATAGAATAAAATATGATTTGAATATTGAAGATTTGATTCAAAGACTACTAGATGCAGGATATTCTGGTAAAAGAACAAAATCTGTTTGTTTAAAAAATAATGAAATTGCAATGATTTGTTCGACTGCAAGGGAAGTTTTTTTATCTCAGCCTCCATTATTAGAATTAAGTGCACCAGTTAAAATAGTGGGCGATGTTCATGGTCAATACAGTGATTTAATTAGAATTTTTTCAAAATGTGGGTTTCCACCAACAGCAAACTATTTATTTTTAGGTGACTATGTTGACAGAGGTAAACAATCCTTGGAGACAATCCTATTACTTTTATGTTACAAAATCAAATATCCTGAAAACTTTTTTCTATTAAGAGGTAATCACGAATGTGCACAAATTACAAGAGCTTATGGATTTTATGATGAATGTAAGAGAAGAACAAATTTAAAGACTTGGAAAATATTTATTGATACATTTAATACCCTACCAATTTCTGCAATTGTTGCATCAAAAATATTTTGTGTTCATGGTGGTTTATCACCGGTTTTAAATTCAATGGATGAAATTAGAAATATTAGAAGGCCAACTGACGTGCCTGATTTTGGTCTCTTAAATGATCTACTTTGGTCAGATCCTGCCGATACTCCAAATGAATGGGAAGACAACGAGCGTGGTGTTTCATATTGTTTCAATAAGGTTGCAATTAATAAATTTCTAAATAAATTCCAGTTTGATTTGGTGGTTAGAGCTCATATGGTCGTTGAAGATGGTTATGAATTTTTTAATGATAGATCATTAGTGACGGTTTTTTCAGCTCCAAATTATTGTGGTGAATTCGATAATTGGGGTGCTGTTATGAGTGTTAGTGAAGAGTTGTTGTGCTCATTTGAATTACTAGATCCTCTTGATAGTGTAGCGTTAAAAAATATAATGAAAAAGGGTAGGATAGAAAGAAGGAATGCCATGCTCAATTATACAAGCTCCCCAAGTAATCAGTCATATTGAACCAATAATAAAATAATAAAACAGAAATCTTTGCTTTTCATCTTAGGAATATATTTATACTTTTTGTTATATCTTTATATTTTTTTTATCTTTGATAATATCTTTTTTTTTTCTATATATATACATACAGTTTATTTGAACTTTTTGAAGGACTTGAACTCCAATACCTTTTTATTGTTTTTTTTTCTTTTCACTTCTTCTAAGACGTTGAAGATTTATTCTAATAAAGATCTTGAGGTTATCAAGAAAATGAAAATAACTGTTCATTAAACGATTTAATTAAATTTACAGTTTGAAATTTACAACTAAGAATTTCATCCTATATCTTTTCAACTACAGCCCACCAATTGTCTCTTTCATAACCTTCTCTCACAACATTACCGCCTGCTTTGATACAATTAACATTTAATTCACCCTTTTTATATAAATGATAAAACCTCATTTTAGTATTAGGTTTTTTATCTTCTGCTTTCTTAGTTATCACATCATCTTGGTTCTTAGATTCCTTATCTCTAATTTTAGATTTCTTATCTTTACTCTTAAGCTGTTTTTCAGCTAAAACCCAAGGAACAAGAATATCTTGATCCATACCTTCATGATATCCTCTTCTAGAATTTTCTTGTTCTAAAGCCCAGCAATAAATTAATGCTTGTCCACCTTTTTTCAAAACTCGTAATATCTCTTCAATTGCTTCAATTCTTCTAATTTCAGTTGAAAAATGATGTATCACAGCAATAGAAATGGCAAAATCGAATTTTTCTGATTCATGAGGAAGGTTTAATCCATCTGCAACCATCACATCACTACAAACATCTTTGTTGTGTAATTGCCAAGCTTGACTAATTAATCCAGTTGAATAATCTGATCCAACAATAAATAATTTTGTATTCACTGATAAATATTTACCATTTCCACAACCAACATCAACACCAATTGAATTTTTAGATCTTGTTTCTAAAAAATCAGCCACAATTGGCCAGGGTTTATATCTGGTTTGTGAAAAATGTGATGCAATTTCATTGTAAACTTCATGAACGTATGTATCTTCTTTAAGTTGTGCAGAAGGGGTATTTTGAAATTTTTGAGTCTCCGCTTCTATTTCATCTTGTGTCGGTTGTACCTTTCCTGTCATAATTTAATTATTATTATTATAGTATATACTTATGGTAATTAAAAATTTAAAAAGTTTTTTCATCAATTAATATTCTCAACCACGCTCTGGTATTTTTTTTTTTCATGTATAGCAGAAACTGAACCGTTCAACAGCTTCTCGTGGTGCTGGTTCCTATATTTAAGCATCATATAATGAATATGAACAATTTGCATGAAGGTGAATTAGAAGAAGAAGTTACAGTGGAAGTAATTGAAACCGTCACTGAAATTAGAGCCGATTTCGACACTGCTAACAAAAAGAAACCAAAAAGTAAAATATGTAATAATGAAAGCTCAAAGTCAGTAAATTGGTTCAAACTTTTATTTATACTATTTCCATTGATAATTGCAATTTATTCTATTAAAATAAAACCTGAGTATACCATTAAACTAATTAATTCATATATTAAATACAAATATCTTCCAAAGCACATACTTAATCATTTTATCCAACATCCAGTGGAGGATTTAAGTTTTACAGTTCCAATATATTATGAGAGTGAAAATATATATTTCCCTGATATTTCTGATGTGACAAATATCCAAGTCGGTGGTAGATTGCACGGTAAAGAGAATATACTATTAAATTATACTATGGATTTACAACCGGGCACAATTGACGAATTTAATAGGGGTAATTATCCAAGTAACGCATTATTTGTTAAATTAAAACTAAGCAATGATAATGCAGTTTATGTTGATGGTGCTAGAAATATTGCCGAACTATATTATACATTATCTGCAATTGATTCAAATGATGTTCCTTTTTTTTTAACTCAATTATTAGTGGATTATTGTTTTAAAAATGAATTGGAAAAATACTATCCTGATCAATTTTATAAGGTATTAATGCATCCAGAAAATCCGAATGACCAAAGATTTTCAATTTATCATCATGATTTTATTACTTATGACCTCGTTAAGCATCTGGTTATTTGTGGAACGCCCACAATTAAACTCAACATTTATATTGGTTGTTCTGATACATATAAAAATGAAATGGAAGATGCAGTGAAAGAAAGTATTCTATCATATTTTGAAAGTTTAAAGCATTTGTTTAAGCTTGAAATTGAATACCACTATTTAACAACCAAAGCTAATAATATTTATCCAAAAAAGAGATACATTGATGCTAAATTTCCAGAAGAATTAACGGATCTACCTTACTTATCTGAAATTTATGAACGTGAAAGAACTGAAAGATATGAATTTAATATGGTATTTTATCCATTTGAACAAGGCGGTCCATTAATGTTTTCAAAAAACATTTCTGGTACAGAACTTTATTCGCAAAACGAAAATACATATTTTATAATTCAAGATTGGGGAGCCATTTATTTTTCACATCTCCCTAAAGATGGTTCGAATCATTTTACTAAGGGTAAATTAAAAGATTGTGTTTGGGTATTTGTTGAAGCAATTTTAGGTCTTCTCAAATTCCCCAATGATAACATGGCGCCTCAACTAAGGATTGAAATGTACAAGAGAGTGATGATAATGGAATTTTTAACCTACTATTCCACTTTAATTGGGGAATTTGAACTTTGGTTAGATAATATTTCCTTTTCAAACAAATTAATTCACGCTGAATTAATTGATGCATTTACTAGTAGTTTGGAAAATAGAAGTCAAGTTGTTGAAATGGTCAAAGAAGAAAAAATTGATAAAGCGTTATTGGAATGCAAATTAATGATTGATAGATTTACAAACTCTATGCTAAAGAATAATGTTATAAAACCAAATAGTTTACATAATTGCGATGTTACTTAGAATGATTTATAAAATTAATAAATCAATAAATACATACATATGTTTTTGTAATCATAAAAACTTGATTTATTGCAACCTTTTAAGGAAAAAAAACAGAAACAGAATTTATGGTTTATCTGAATTTTTTCAACCCAAAAGAGCAGAACATTTCAGATTATATGTATTTCTTTTTTTTTTGTATAAATATGACCTAACTCTTACTCTAACTATTTTTCTTCTAATTATATCCCTTTCCTCTTACATAGTCTGTTAATTTTCAAAAATTTGAAGTATCTACAAGTTATACAACATGTATTTTCAACTCAAGTCATGGACTTCCATTGCTTCGACTGATAAATCACATTCTTTGATTTTTGAACCTTGTGATAGTCCAATCTATGTTATGTCAGATGATAAGCATCCAATTCAAGATGATTATTTCTTGAAAAAATTTCTTAAACTTTGCGACATTAGTGGAACTAGAATGGAATTTAACAGGCAACAATACCAGAAAAACATTGAATTTGATATCAATGAAAAACAATATCATCATTTAAGACGTAAGATTTTGGGCAAAAAATTCAAGGATAGAGATACTAACTCTTACATCAAGAAAAATGATTTGGAATTGGCATTGCTGGAATATCCACTCATACATAAACCAGTTATTAAGACCATCAATACCCAAGGATTTAAGTTTATTTTTAACGCTGAACTAAGTGCATATGAAATTGAAGGTAAAGAACAAACAGTTATGGACGCAGCTAAAGACTGTGATATATTATTAATTGGAGATGAGAAACATTGCAAACATCAACGTTACTGTGTTATGAACTCCCGACTCAACATTAATACCATGATGTTCCAAGGAGCCAGAGGTGCCATAAACATAGTTAATTTTTCAAAACGATTAGATAAAGAAGAGACAAAAAGGCATGAACCTATTGCAGATAAGAAAAGGTTAGAGTTTGAATTCACTTCTTGCTACAGAATATAATTTTTTTTCTTTCTTCGCTTTCCTGTTGTCAGTTTTTTTAGTTTACGTTTTTTGTAATTTATATATTCTGCATTCCACCAGTAATTTTTTTCGAATCTAATAAGCTTGTATTATGTCCGTTCAGCAATCAGCAAAAAAGATTGTCGCATTATTGGAGAAGCTACCTGCAGATAAAGTGAAGCATTATGCTTCTTTCAAGTTCTCACAAATCGAAAGGTTCTGTAACATTGGTGGTTTGCCTGTTCCAAAGTCCATAAAGGAGGAACAAGCCACTGAAGATAAGAAACAACAAAAAATGATTAAAATAGATACTGATAAGTTAAAGAAAATGATTTTTGCTGATAAAGAAGAGATTGCAAACTATCAAAAGGAGATTTTTAACGATGATATTATTGCCCAACAATATAAGTCATTGAAAAATATACATGGAAATAAATGGGAAAATTACTATAAAATCAGCAATAAATTGTTGGAACCAAAGGGTAATCCAAACTATTATAACAGATTAATGGGTGATATTAACAAAGGTGGCCAAGAAAGAGAAAGTATTTTTTCTGCGTTTAAAACTATCATTACTGGCAGATATTAAATAAGCTTATTTTTTTTCCGATATCAAAATAGGGGGGATATAATATATATTGTTTACTGTAAATACATTTCAAAAAAAATATAGATTTATGATTATTATACAAAATTTAATTTCTAAAAAATATTCATGCTATTTCTTAGCAAACTGTAATTTACATTCTTGTTTTTGAACAGTAAATAATTTTCCTATTTTTCCAAGACAATAAATTGAGTCAGTTTCTGTTCTAAATTCAATCATAGCAAGATGTCTGATACCCACAAGCGTTAAATTTAGGAAACCATTAAATTTATCAAAAACTTCTAATAGGTCATTTTCTTCCGCCTCTGTAGGTAAACCGGTAAGCAATAAAATCTTATTTGGTTCAACAGTATCGTTTTCAACTTTCCGTTTCTTAGTGGAGCTTGAATTTACACTAGAATCATCCTCACTTGATCTTTTCCTAATGATACTTTTATACTCTTCTCTTTTACTTAATCTTTGCAGTCTCTCTGTCTTTAAATAATCATCCATTTTTTTTTCAAACTGTTTCGGATACTTTTCATGAAATGTAAAATCCACTGCAGAATCACTGTTCTTTTTAGCAAGTCTAATATCCATTGGTTTTCCAAATAGCATAGATGTATTCAACGCCCTAATTGAAGCATTACATGAGTCAGAATCCGCAAGCGTAACAAAGGCTTGTCCTCTTGATCTTATATTATGACATACTTTGATTTCTTTAACTATTAGTTCTTTTCGTAGGAAAATTTTCGTTAACTCCTGTTTCAGTTTGTTAAGGGAGACTTTTTCATTAAGATTCCTAACATATAACGTTCTAATATTTTCATGAGCAATACGCTCCAATGTAGCCATTTTAGTTGATCTTTGCAGTTATGGTACAATCTTGTGGATTTATACTCTGCAAGCAAAAAGTAATAAAATTCCTCAATACAAACGCGACATGTTTTTTCTTTCTTCAAGTGGTTGATTGTCTTCTGGAATACATATGCTTGTTTTTTGTAATTAATTAGGCTGATACTTAATTCACTAATATCACAAAATTACAGGTATAATTATTTTATGGAATGAAAATGTATGAAATTGGACAACCCATTTTTTAGGAATGTAATCTTTTCATTGAACATTTCATTTTATTCACTATTTTAATGGTTATTCGAAGAACGCTTTTCGTTGAAGATACCATCTGCTGGGATTTTTTAGATCTACAAATCGGTAGGGTATCAATGTCTTTAACAGTTGCTACTATTGAGACTTGCTCAACCTGATTACAAAAATATCTGTTTTTGCTATCAATTTATAACTATTGTGGACATATCCTTGGGTTGTCCAATTTTTGGACATGTTAATTGGTTTATGAATGGCAAACAATGAAGAATTCTACCAAGTTTAAGTTTTGGATGGGCTTTGTATGGCCTTTACACCTGAATCTTCTAGGTATTTAGTTAAAAGTTGTGAGATTGGTGCTATATATTGTATTTGAATGGATACAACTTAACAACTTCTCAAATGGTGGTTATGCTGATATATTATCAATCATTTCCTTATCTTTTGCTTTGCAATAACTTGGGACACAGTGCTTTTGTCGTCAATTCTGGAGGTACCCACTGACAATCAAGTCAAAAGGTATGATAGTGGCATCAGCTGTAATTTATATGTGGGGGTTTTAATTGCATTACAGTTACTGTTGACCATATGAAATTTGAATACGGGGTCAAAATTTTCGGTTGTGTAATTGTTGATTCTTTTTGTTTTTGTATTTATTCCTGCACTAAAGATTGAACTCTGTAGGAATTAGGTTTTTTGTATGAAAAGTATAGCATGCTTTTCTTAAAAAAGCAGCTTGTGAATGGTGGGGGAAAAATGTAACCTCTCAAATACTTGAATACCTTAGTTTTGAAGTTGGCATTTTTTTTAATATTTTATTTCGTTTAATGATATTTGGCTTGTTAGGTTGAAAAGTTTTTGTGTATATTATTTTTAATAAATTAATTAAAACGTTGAGTTAAATTTGCAAAAATTCCAAAAGAATTATTACGGGGATTAGTAAAACAGTTCATGATATCATCTGTAAAAAAATTTATTCAGATAATCCTAATTCTTTGAGGAATGCATCTGAATTTGGTTTTCTACCCAACAAATCAACCAGATTATCCATTTCATCTTTAGAACCTCCTCTACTCAAAATTTTATCTCTGTACTCTAAACCATTTTTAACATTTAAAGGGTCATCCTTAAATTTAGAATAGAAGACATCTGCTGCGAATACTTGCGACCATAGGTAACCATAATACCCAGATGCATAACCACCCATCAAATGACCAAAAGAACCAAAACCCTGGAATTTAATGCCACCATTGCTCAACAAGCAAATTTCTTCTCTCATATCATTCCACAATTTAGACATGTCAACATTACCAGTTTCAGATGTATGCAAAGCCATATCAAATAAACCAAAATGCAATTGCCTTAGATTAAACATAGCACCATTAACATTTTTAGAAGCGATCAGGGAATTAATCAAATTATCTGGCATTGGTTCGTTAGTTTGGTACTGATTAGAAAGATTTTTAAGTTGTCCTTGATCCCAACAGAAATATTCTAAAAATTGGGAAGGCATTTCAACAAAATCCCTACTAACAGAAGTACCATCAAATCTTGAGTACTTAGTTTTACCCATTAAACCATGAATACCGTGTCCTAATTCATGAAAAAAGGTAACAACTTCGCCATGTTTCAACAATGCAGGTTTTTGTTTAGTATCTCTCGTAAAGTTACAAACTAATGATGTAACTGGAAAATTTCTTTTTCCGGTTTTAATATCAGTGTAACCTGGGGTCAAACCAAAGTTAGCTGCATGACCATATTTACCAGCTCTTGGGTGCAAATCAAAATATAAGTAACCAACAAATGTAGGATCATCTTTATCCATATTCCAAACGGTAAATTCTTTAACTTCTTCATGCCAAGTATTATATAATTCATCTTCTGGCTTAACTTCAAAAAACTTTAGATTAAAAATAGTTTCATAAATTTGAAGCATTTTTTCAATGGTATGTTGCATTGGAAAGTATTCTGCAATTTTTAATTCATCAACGTTGTACTCTTTTTCCAACATTTTAGTATGAAAATACCTTTGATCCCAAACAAAATATTCATCTTCACCAGTTTCTTCCTTTTTCATTTTCTTTAAATTGCTAATTTCATTTTCACCCAATGGCTTTAGCTTAATTTTCAAATCATCTAGAAAATTTAGAACAATTTCGGGAGTCTTAGCCATCCTTTCTTCTAAGATGTATTCTGAATAGTTTTTATAACCTAGTGATTTTGCCAATTGAGCCCTTAATTTAACAGCTTGAATTAATATATCAGCATTTTCAGGAACTTTGTTTTGGTCATCAGAAAACGCAATTTTTCTAGTTTCACCATTTGTAGCGTATGTTAAAACAGGAAATAAATCTGGATATTTAAATGTCATTTTGTATTTGAAACCTCCATCTTCTTGTTTAATTTTTTCAAAGTTATTGATAACGTCTTCGGGAACACCTTTTAATTGCTCTTTAGTAAAAAGAACAAAATTAGTTTCTTCACTTAAATTTTGAGAAAATTTTAAAGACAACTCAGATAATTCTTGTTGTAAAATCTTAATCTTATTCCTGGTTTCAATTGGCAAGGATAAACCGTTTCTTTCGTATTGTTTGTTTAATTTTTCAATAAATCTTTTTGTTTCTGGATCTAAAGAATTGTCATTTTTTGAGTTTTCAAAAACTTGATGAATAACTTTAAAAAGGTCCTCTCTTGAACCTGATTCAATACCATATTTTCTAAATTTAGAGTCTGATTCGTTAGAAGCCTCTCTTAATTCCTTACTGGAAGAAACGTACTGATAAAAAGAGAGTTGATTGATTAAACCAGCTTGTCTATTTTCCAGATCAGCGTAAGGTTTGATAACAGTTTCAATAGTAATATCATCACCCGATAATAATGCAATTCTATTATCTAAATCTTCGGCCTCCTTGATTAACTTAGCGGTTTCGGATAATATAGTTTCTGGAGTATGAGTCCAAGAAGGAGATTGCTGAGGCGGGATCAATGCGCTCATAGAATTGATGAATCTGTGTTGAATAAAATAAGATGAAGCTAGCGTGAGTAAACCAGTTGATAAAACAAACTTTGACTTTGATCTGAGTGGAAAAGTCACAATTGATTTGAGCATAAAGTATTACAAGAAGAGAATGTGATGAATATGGGGGAATGGGTATCAGCCATGACACCTTTCGCGTTATATATCTCGACCATTTACTGACACGTAATAAAAGATTGACAGCGAAAGAGTTTCCATTTTTCACTTTCACTTTCACTTTCATTTCGGGAAAAAAATATCTAACTTTCAATATATAAAAAATCCATTAGAAGGCTTTATTCACCACGTTTATTAACACATCAATAGGATTAAACAATGGCCAACATACAGAATATTAGTATCCCTGTGTTACCTGTTCCCGGTGAAGACAACAGTTCCGCATCAGACCAAGAAACTGTTTACATACAACCTCAACAGCAATATTACAAACAACCTCCAAAAGCCACAAGCGGTGCCGAATACTACTTTGATCAAACTACTCAATATATGTCAGACCATCCTGTGATATCTTTTGTCGGTTGTTTTGCAACTGCTTACGTCTTGGCTGGTGCTTATAAGAAATTCTATGGTAGTTCCGGGGGTAAATTTTTTACTGGTGGTTTTGATTCAAAAATGAACGCAAAAGAAGCCTTGAGAATTTTAGAACTGAAAGAAAGTACGTTGAACAAACAAAAATTAAAGGAAAACCATAGAAGAATCATGTTGCTAAATCATCCGGATAAAGGTGGTTCACCATATTTAGCCACAAAAATCAATGAAGCCAAAGATTTCTTGGTTAAGAGAGGTATTTCTAAATAGAATTAGGAATCTTTTTTATCACCATCTATATATATGTTTCTATCCACTGTTTATTTTTCTTCTCTATTTGTATAGACTTTGTTTTCACTTGCCACTCTTGTTCATACGGCGAATTTTTATTTCCAAGTTTAGGGAAATAAAGTAGCTAATAAATAAATACCTTTTATGAGATCTGCATATTCCTTTTTTTTACTCTAAACTCTTTATTATTACAAATAATTTAATTATATAAATATTTTTATTTAACCTATTAACAAGTATACTTAACTTCACCAAAACTTCCATGGTGATTTTTTACCATTGTCAGACGTCTTCATATCGTCCCTCATTTTTTTTAATTCTAATTGCCTTTCAGCTAATTCCATGGCTTTAATCATACTTTCTTCTTCCTTCTGTGTGATATGTTCCGCATAAACAACATGTTTATTACCAAATCTATCTTTAATAAATTCGTTATTAGTAGCATCTTCACCAACCAAATTATTATCCACATTTTTTTCATACATAATAGATGGTAAAGGTTTTTGAGGAATGGATTTGTCAGCATCATAGTTATAAAGATCATTATAATCGTCCACGGATAATTCACCCATTATTAATTGTTTAATTCGGAGTTGAAATCTTCTGAAAGGTGAAAAAATATTATTATGGTCGTTCCACTTATAAAAGAAAACTCCAAATATAACAAAACCATATATACTAACTTTGGCAGTTATATCTGCACCTCTGGTGAATCCACTTTTATAATTGACTCTACGTAAAACTTTATATCTACCAGGATATAACTCGGAAGGTGGTCTAGGATAATATTGTAACTTTTTCATATCTATCTTGATCTTTTGGTAATCTGTCAAATCTCTAGCGATTTCACCAGTATTCCTCTTAATTGCTGATGGGGCATTGAACTCACTTGGGTAACCTTCCGCAGGTCTCAAATCAGTAGAATCATATGGGTTATATGGTGCCTTTGGTTGCACCCATCCCGGCGGATTCGGTCTTCTATCTAAATCTGATGGATCGTTACTCATTTGTCAGTTATTTAGACATCGAAATAATCTTAACAAAAACTAAGGTATACGCTTAGCTTTCATTAAATAGCGACTGGGCAATTGCGCATTACAAAAAAATCGGACCTATTTGACTCACTAACGTTTCTAGCAGTACAATTATTCTCCATATAATTAGTAGATTCATATTTTCTGAATTTGATATCAATGTCAGTGTGCCCCTTTCTATCATTAGAAGCTTTGGATACGCGTTTTCTTAATTCATCGAAGAAACCAATCCATACACATGCTTCAAGATGGTCAAGTCTTGAATTTAAGTTTTACATTTTTTGTTTTATCGTTGTTGTACCATTAATGTTTAAAACTGCCATGGATGCAAGTAATGAAACTAACCCAAACTATTATATATATAAAAACATTTTGTCAGATGGATGGATATTTGGTAGAAAAGTTGATAATTCTGATTCTCAGTATAGATTTTTTAGAGATAATTTCATTATCTTACTTGCATTCGTTGGTCTTCATAGATCACTTAGACAAATTTCATATTATTTCAAAGTTCCTAGATTGAACTTTGATTTTGCATTTGGTTTATTTTTTTTAGTTGGCGTTCACGGCTTCAACTGTTTTAAGATTTTATTTCATGTTACAGTTGCTTATTTTATTGGTAGATTATCCAACCAAAACAAATTATTGAGTCAAACATCGTTATGGATTTATTGCATTGGTACCTTGTTTTTCAATGACAGATACAGATTAGTTAAATACGAACAGCTTTGGGGCGGATTATCATTCATGGATTCTTTCAAAGGACTTATTGCAAGATGGGATGTTTTTTTTAACTTCACTTTGTTAAGGATGTTGAGCTTTAATATTGATTATATTAGAAGAAAAGATCAACTTTCAAGCGATGAATTGCCAATTGAATTAAGTTATAACAACAAAGCAAAAAGTAGCGAGGAAGAGTCCAGTACTCCTTTTAATGAACTCAAACATGATGGTTACTTTGCTGATGTTATTCTTACTGAGCGCCAGAGATTAGATGCGCCGTTACCGTTATCAGATTATAGTTATTTTAACTACTTATCGTATTTATTATACACTCCGTTATTCATTGCTGGTCCTATCATGACTTTCAATGATTTTCTTTATCAGGCTAAGCATACGTTACCTTCTATTAATTTGAAGAGAACTTTGATTTATGGTTTGAGGTTAATTTTTTGTTTCTTGACAATGGAATTTATTTTGCATTATATTTATGTTGTTGCCGTTTCCAAAGCTAAAGCATGGTATGGAGATACTCCATTTCAAATATCCATGATCGGATTATTTAATTTAAACATTATTTGGATGAAGTTATTAATCCCATGGCGTTTATTCCGTTTTTGGGCCCTCTGTGATGAAATAGATCCACCTGAAAACATGATTCGTTGTATGGATAATAATTTTTCGACCACACAGTTTTGGAGAGCATGGCATACATCATACAATAAATGGATTATCAGATACATTTACGTCCCATTGGGAGGTTCCAAATATAGAATTCTTGGATCCCTTGCTGTTTTTTCGTTTGTTGCCATTTGGCACGATATTGAATTAAGGCTACTTGTTTGGGGTTGGGTTATTGTTCTATTTTTAGTGCCTGAGTTGGTTGCGACTAAATTGATTCAGCCTTATACAGATAGATGGTGGTATAGACATCTTTGTGCTTTGGGAGCTGTCATAAATATTTGGATGATGATGTTGGCTAACTTATTTGGTTTCTGCCTGGGTCAAGATGGTTTAAAGATGTTGTTATCTGATATGTTTACCACTTGGAGCGGTTTTGGATTCTTTATCGCATCAACAATTTGTTTATTCATTGCCTCTCAGGTTATGTTTGAGTTGAGAGAATCTGAAAAAAGAAGAGGTATTTTAGTTAAGTGTTGAATAATTGGAGATTTAATTTTCAATGCAAGCTGCTCCTTTCTTAGAGAAAAATTACACAGTAAATATGTTCGTCTATATATATTAACTTTATAAGGGATAGACAAGCTACTCAGTCTTTGTATTTAGTTTTATACTGTCTTGGAGTCATGAAAGAATCTTTGTTTATACTCCACATACCTATCATCCGAGATTTGGCACGATCCTGTTTTTTTCTATAAATATCTTCTTTACCATCAAATTCGGCCCCAACTTTAGCTTCGTAAACAGTAGCTAAACCACATTTAATCATTTCTTCACTGACATCTTTAAAACCAGTCCATTTTAAAACCATTACCTTGGCAACAACTCTACGGTATTGGTCCAGATGTAAAGGTTTTACATACAACCACCTCCCTAGAATATATCCCCTTAGCCATTGCAAAGCTTCATCGCTAAATGGTTGAGAAGGTTTGCCAAAATGTGCTCTTTCTGGTGCATCAGCACCACATAATCTAACGGCAATAGTCTCACCTTTTAATTCTTTAAATTTGTTAATTTCAGGAACTCTGCGTAACCAACCCCAACCAGATAATATACCCCCGGGTAAATGATAAAAGTGAAAATTATCGCCATCTCCAACTGATGTTACTTTACCATATAAAAAATGACTTCTAAAAATGTTTCTGGGTATTTCCACCGCTGTTCTAATTCTCCGAAAATATCGTGTATATATTCGATATCCGCCAATAATGGTTATCGAAGTACCCAACCCGTACAAAAGTACGAGCGGATGAAACATAGTGACCTCTGCTTGAGTAGTCATTATGGCAAACATAAGCTAATTAGCAATATAAATAAAAATGTCGATATACATTTAATGTAATAGGCGTGATTCATGAAAGTGATCTATTTAGCTTTTACTCTTTTGGGCTATGTGTCTTGCTTTCAAATCATGCGTCGATCGACGTTATAAATGTTTTAGGTTTTCTGGAAAAGGCGGATGCGATGGCAACTTGATACTGTCATGAATGAACAGATGGATTTGAGGAATTGAAACCGAATGATTAAGGGAAACTAAGTTCTTGTTTGATAGGAATTTTTTGTCACACATGATGTTTTCTAGAAGGTTATTTCAACAATTTAGAGCTGTACCACGCTCTGCTAAACAGTTAAGACTCTATGGTGGTTTTAATCGACGTACACCAAACTACATCTATTTTGGTGGTCAAAAAACATCAGGGGGGTTTAAATACTCCAACTTAACGCCACAACAAAAGCGTATTTTAATGGTTTTAGGTGCTTTTATTTCTTTTGAAGTTGTCACACATATAGAAGAGGCACCAGTTACTCATAGATATAGGTTAATGTTAACTGCTGAATGGATTGAAAATATGGTTACTGATTCAAGTTTTAACCAAGTTATGTCTCAATACGGTAGATGGGTTCTACCAGATTCACATCCAATTTCAAGGCAAGTTAGAAAAATTATGACGAGATTAATTGGCGCTGCACATGATTATGTTGATCCTGAAACAGGTGAACATACAAACCTGTTTACGTACCTTGGTAAATCGGATATCCCGCTAGACAAATGGGAATTTTATGTTATCGATGATGTTTCAATGGGACAACCAACGCCTAATGCTTTTGTCATTGGTGGAGGTAAGGTGTTTATTTTTAGATCTATTTTACCAATTTGTGAAGATGAAACAGGCATGGCAACTGTCCTATCGCATGAATTAGGCCATCTTTTAGCGGATCACCTTGGTGAAAAACTATCAAAATCGCCATTTTTATTTACGTTAAACATAATACTTTATTCTATATTCGGAAGTGCTCAGCCAGGTGACATTCTGGTCAATTTACTATTAGATTCTTCTTTTTCGAGAGAAATGGAGACAGAAGCAGACTATATCGGTATGATGGTGATGTCCAGAGCATGTTATGATCCAAGACGTGCTCCAAGACTATGGAAAAATATGATAAATTTTGAAAAGAAAAATGGTCAACGCATTCCAGAAATCTTGAGTTCACATCCAAGCTCAGATAGAAGATTCGAAAACTTGTACAAATGGATGCCAAAGGCTGAAATGCAATATGAAAAGGCTGGATGCAGCAATTATTCCGATAACTTCAACCTCTTTAAATTTATGTAGTTTTTATTGGTATAGGAATATTAAATCTAAGATCTTGTAATGAGCATTAAACCTTGGACTGTTCTTATTGACCACGATTTATTAATAACCCAAAAAATTCACATGCGAAAAAGTATGAAAATTTTCCACATGCTTTGAGAAAACAATCCATCAACATTTATTGGAATTCTTCAATCTGCCTTTATATGTATACTTTTTCTTTTTCCCTTTTCACACTATTACATAGAAACAATACACACAAAAATGGCATACGATTTAATTTGTTTAGGTAACCCATTATTGGATATTCAGGTTGATGTTGAAAAATCATACTTAGATAAGTACCAACTTAAAGAAAATGATGCGATTTTAGCTGAAGAAAAGGATATGCCAATCTATAATGAAATTCTTGGTTTTTCTGATGTCAAGCTTGTTGCAGGTGGTGCTGCCCAAAACACTGCTAGAGGTGCTCAATACCTTTTACCGTCAGAATCTGTTCTTTACTTCGGTTCAGTTGGTAAAGATGTTTACGCAGAAAAATTGAATTTAGCCAACAAATCTGTTGGTTTAACTACTTCGTATATGATTCAAGAAGATTTTGCCACTGGAAAATGTGCTGCTTTAATTAATGGTACTAATAGATCTCTTGTTACTGATTTGGCTGCTGCTAACCATTTCAAACCATCACATTTAGAAAAACCAGAAAACTGGGCTCATGTTGAAGGCGGTAAAGTTTTCTATGTCGGTGGTTTCCATTTAACAGTTTCTCCAGATGCAATTGAATTATTAGGTAAACATGCCGCTAAGGAGAACAAAGATTTCATCTTAAACTTTTCTGCACCATTCATTCCCCAATTTTTCAAAGATCCATTGGATAGAGTTGCTCCATATACTGATTACATTATTTGTAATGAATCTGAAGCTGCAGCGTACGCCGAATCTCATGAGTTAGGTACAACTGATTTAACCGAAATTGCCAAAAAGGTTGCTTCATTGCCAAAGGTTAACGAAAAAAAACCTAGAACTGTTATTTTCACTCAAGGTACAGAAGCTACTTTATCAGTTTCTTACGATGTTGCAACCAATCAATATTCTGTTAAAGAATTTCCTGTTCATAAGTTAGATTCAACTAAGGTTACCGATACTAATGGTGCAGGTGATGCTTTTGCTGCTGGTTTTGTTGCTGGTCTAGTTGAAGGTAAGAGTTTAGATACTGCCGTCGATATGGGTCACTGGTTGGCTAAGTTATCCATTCAAGAAATTGGTCCATCTTATCCATTTCCAAAGCAAAGTTACATTAATTAGTTTATGTGTAATCAATTTTATAGTACTGCTTCAATATAATGTATTGAATTTCGGGAATAGAAACGAAATACATTGCTATTTTAACGTTATTGTCTACATTTGCTGATATTTTTTCCATAATAAGCTTTCATCAAACGTTGGATTAGATAGATTTTATCTATGATATTTAGGAGGAAAAAATAAAACGAATTGAAACGAAACAAAAAGTAAAATTATTAAAGATTTTTATAGAATGCTAAAAAAGCTAACTAGTGAAGGAATATTCAACACCCATTCTTGGGGCATTAACAATGATACCGGTTAATATACCGGAAATTAAACCAGCAATAGGTAATGTTAAAATCCAACCTAAGTAGGACCACATAACAATCCTCCAGTTACAACCTTTAATATCCCAATTACATAAACCAACAAAGACTGTACAACCAATGGCAATTTGTGTGGTAGAAACAGGAATTGATAATCTGGTGGCCATGACGACAGTAACTGCAGCACCTAATTCAATTGCAAAACCTCTTGATGGGGATTGCAAAATTAATTTATTACCCAAAATACCCATAATTCTGTAACCAAAAATCCAAATACCAATAACTAAAGAAGCAGCGGTAAAACATAAAACCCAGACAGGAATAGTCATTTTCGAAGAGGTAGAATTGGTGGTCCAAACCATATAAATGGTTGATAATGGAGCAGAAGCATTAGAAATATCATTGGAACCATGAGCAAAAGACATGGTACAAGCAGTGACCGCTTGTAAAATTGAAAACATGTGTTCAACTTTAACATCGTAAACCTTTGAACGTTTATGAATTTCGGCAACATCATTTGAGAATGAAGCTGGACCACAATCTCCTGGATTCATTTGAGCTTGAATAACATCGTGTCTAAAACCGTGAGACGCCACCAAGTAAGCTAGTAAAGGCCATTTTTGTGGTCTTCTTAACATCTGCTTCCAAATTTTATATTCATTTTTAGTAACGACTGCGTCCCAAGAAATTGTGTCGATCGTAAGTTCTGGCTTTTCAATTTTAGTATCCACTTTAGTAGCTTCTCTTTCAATATTAATTTCGCCAACATATGCATTTTTTTCTTCTTCTGAATCAACTAAAGAACCAGTTTCTTCATCGGTCAAAGTTTCAGCAGCATCAGTACCTTTACCAGCATAATAGTCGGTAACAAGGCTTCTTCCCTCTGGTAGTGGTGGAATACTATCAATGGATTTGAAAAAGTATATGAAACCAAATGGCAAATGCCAGAATGGAATGGTCCAATCATTGTGAACTAATCTTCTGTAAAGAATTGGATGTAATAAAAGTAAATATAAGATCATGGCAACACCACCAACACCGAAAATTGAACCGGCAGTTGCACCAGTTGATAAATTATTTAGATGTAAGTTTGGAGCACCTTTCCAAACAATTAACATTGTTAAAATGGAAAATGTTGCAAAAACGATAATAGGGACCAACATAAATGCTCTTTTTAATGGATTTTTACTTTCCAAGACCAAATATTTGGTGATGAGGAAAATAATTGAAGAAATGCAACCACCCAAAACTGGTGCAATAAACCACGAAGCAATAACTTGAGAGAAACCTTTCCAACCCCAGATAATATTATCAGACCCAACAGTTGCAATACCTGCACCGATCAAAGCACCTGTAATTGAATGCGTAGAGGAGACTGGTAAACATATATAAGTTGCAAATGAACACCATAAGGAAGAGCCAACTAAAGCACACATCATTGCTAGCATTAATGCGCCGGTTGAGTCTTCAAACGCATTCAAATCGATAATTTTTGTTCTAATAGTATCAGAAACACGAGAACCCGCAAGAACAGCACCTAAAAATTCACAAATGGCTGCTAAAATCATAGCTTGCCAATATTTTAAAGAACGTGAAGAGACTGATGATGAAAATGAGTTTGCGACATCATTTGCTCCGATGTTAAAAGCATCAAGAAAAGCAAATATGATACCAATAGCAAAAATATAATCAAACTGTTGAAGATGTTGCATTGTAATTCTAATTTATTCTTGGTGTAATAATATAAATAAATAAATAAAATATCAAATTTTGTATAATATTTACAGTGAGTTTGAAATTTTGAAAGAAAGGAACTGTGGATCTATTTAAGTTGATTCACAATTGGAAAATTTAAATAAAAATTTAATAAAATACACTAACAAGGTGACCTAAGGGTGAAAATATTTTCATATAACTTACTCCACAACCCATGTGGGCAATATTACTTTTCTTGTTAACTATTGCAATTTTTCAAATCGTATTAGATAACTGTAGATAAAACGCGGCTGAATTTTAATAAAGCCTTTGAGATAGGACCCTTGATACACAGCCATTCTACACGTGGGTTACTTTCTCAAGGGTCCATTGTTGAAAATTTTAACAGTACCGTTTTTCAAATTCTACGGGTGGCAATGAATATCCAGTTGTTGCTGTGAATTTGAAATGTTCATTTTACATATTTTTATACACAAAGTAAAAATGTATAATATGCCACATAATATTGAATTACTTATTGTCAAGTAATGGAAAGAAAATCACAACCAAATACAGTTAGTTAAAGACATCACATCACAATATCAGGATCAATCCTATTTTTTGAAGTTATTGTTAATATTTAGTACCCCCAGCCCTGAATGCTAATTTTGCTTTCTTTTTCTTTTTTTTTTTTTTTTTTTCAAATAGTATTCTCGTTAATTTGAAATCTAGTAGTGCCCCAAAAATCGTATTTAATGTTTTCATTAGAAAACTTCTCTCGCTTAAAAGTGAATAAGCTTACAACACCAGCAATCATACGCAAATCAATTTTGAGAAAAAAATTCTCCAGAATAGTTGGTATAATAAGTGAATAGCTGACATACTTATTGATACGCGTATAGTCACTACAGCTGGCTAGCTATTCAGAATTTTCAGTCAAGATAGTCGTATTTGTTGGTTGCCAGTTAATTTTAATTTATATAATTCCACCTGTAAGCTTTTCATTTGTTAGCATAAGCTCAGAATACGTTCAGCCCAGTACAATATAAAACCTGAAAATCATAGTTCATATATTAATCCTATTCGGAATCTTATTTATTGTTGTAGAATCTTTATTTATTGTTGTAGAATCTTTATTTATTCGATAATTTTAATTAAAATTTTTTTTTTGAATTAAATATGGAAAGCATTATATTTACAGCAATCTACACAACACACGTTTTCATTCTTTTCGCACGGGTCTATTACTATTTATCTTTCTATCCATCATGCCAGTTTTAAATATAGCTTATTTTTCGGAAACATCCTCAATGGTGGCAACCCGTTTTTTGGTGGATGTTGGACCAGTTTTGGAAGATGTGGTAGTGGAAGTATTCTTTTCTGTATTTGATGTAGTTGATTCTTTTTTACCTTTTGTTTTGCCCTTGCTTTTATTTGCTTTTGGCTCTTCCCATGCGTAAAATGGTTTAAAACTTTCAATAACACCACAATCCTCAAATAAATTTGGGAATAGCCAAAATTGTCCAGGCATAAAAGCTAAAGTAATTAGATATACTATTAATCGGACAATTGCAATACCGAAAAATACACCGACTAAACACAATAAACCAGTACTTAAATACCAAACACCTTTTCTCATCCATAATGGCCATAATGGAAATAGAATTAGCGTAAAAACGACAACAACACCTAAAATTGAATAAATCAATAAATATGGGTTCGGAGGGGTGAAGTTCCAAACATAATATTCATCTGGTTTTATAACAGCCTTACTAGATAATTCCAAAGCTGGCGTTTGTTTGTCAACGGCAATCTTTTTCGCCTTGGCATCCTTGGTTTTCAATTTATTAACAGGTAAAATCAATTGATTTTGAATCAATAAAATAAAAATTTGCTGTATTGACTTTGGATCATCATTTGAAATTAGAGGTAACAAAGTAGGTGTTTTGAGTTGTTGCTTCTTATATTCATCACTTTCTAATGCTCTAGCAAACCTTTTATATCTAAAAAAATCCTGTTTTTCTTTAGTTATTGAATTGATCCCTTGCCTTTGTTTCAGGTTCTTGTTGTATCTTAAAGCAGTGGCAATTTGAATTGCCATCGGGTTCTTTTCTTGTGAAATTGGAACACGTTGCTGTTGAACTTGTCCCGTACCACCTTGGAAAGTAGCTTTATTTGGTTGGCTCATTCTAACTTTTGTGTTACCCTAAGTAACGAGTTAAAATCAGAGCCTTTTCATGTTGACGTCGTCCAGTTTTTTTTTTTGAACGTTTCAGTAGTTTTTTTTTGTCATAAGAATATGTTTGAGTCAAGTCGATCGACGCATGCAGATTATAATTCTCAGTCGTTACAGTTAAACCTCAACTTCTCATTCATCACTTCTACAAGTTAATGCAAATACAACCATTCACTGCGTCTGGAATATAAAGAAATGGCTTCACGTAGCAACAAGTCCATTTTGGATGGCTGGTCGCTTTTCAACACATCTGTAAGAAACCGAGAAACAAATTCAGGTAATAACAGCCGACGACTATATAATCAAGATAAAGATAAAGATAAAGATATCGAAAATTTACAGAATAACATGCTTCAACACTTGAATTATGATGAGGAACTGATTAATTCTGAGTCAAATTTTGATTTGTTTCCTAGTTTAGAATTAGGTAAAAGAAGTACAGTGATAGAAGATGACAAAGTTGTAGATGAAACTCAAAATTCTTCTTCTTTTGTGGTAAATAACAAACTTTCTCGTAAGAACAGCATTTCAAATTTACAAAGTGATTTTATTGATGAAAATTCATGTATTGATGATACAAATAGTGACGTTAGAACTTCAATTTTGCATAGGATAGTGGATAATGAATCATTTACAGAAAACCTTAACCACGATAAGACATTTTTCACCAATCTTTATAATAAATATGATCCAAATGCACAAACTTTAGAAGAGGAAGATATAACAGATTTTCAGATATATAATAACAGTTTAATGAAAGAAGATAAGATTAAAAGAAAGCTAGATAAAATAGCTAAAAGGAAGGGTAAATTCACTAGTGAGCATTATCCATCGAATGTATTAACGCCAATGAATGAAGAAGACCTAGATAATGTTTTTCTGGAAACTAGAAATCCGAAGGAATGGATAGAATTGGAGGACAACATAAAAAATAAACAACATCTCAGGAAGAAAAATAGACGAAATATTTTCAAAAAAAGTTTACATTTCGGTTCATCTCCAGAATCTGAACCTGAAATAACTGAAAAATATGATTCTTGTTCGGAAGTTGAAACAACTACCAGTACCATACCGATAGATGATGATATTGGCATTGATGATCTCCCCATAGACTCACAACCATTTAGGAAAATTAAAAGAACACATAAAGCAACTGATGACATATTTCCTCATGGTATTGATATGATCGTTAGTAATCAAGAAAAGGTTGATTATAACTTTCGTCGTATTGATCAATATGAAGAAATTGACCCAGATAATGGCCCCACTTTTGGTGAAAAGACTAAAGGTAAAATATACAAGTTTTTGGATGTTATCAATCCAATGCGGACGGTCAGAATTCAAAGGGCAAATAAATATCAAATTCAAAGAAAATTAAATGTAAGACACTTACATCAAATAGCATTGGGTGGTACTCTTGGAGTCGGTTTGTTACTTTCATCAGGTAAAGCTTTTTCCATTGCAGGACCTTTAGGATGTCTTTTAGGTTTTATTATTTCAGGATTGGTTGTTTTGGCTACTATGTTATCTTTTTGTGAGATTATGACGTTAATCCCTTTATGTGGTGGTGTTTCTGGTATCTCATCAAGATTTGTAGATGACGCATTTGGATTTGCACTAGGCGTGGGGTATTGGGTTACATATGCCATCGGTCTACCTACTGAAATCACAGCAGCATCTATTATGCTTTCGTTCTACCCAAATCTAAAGATACCAGGGCCCAGCACAGCTGGTTGGATCGCCTTGTTTTTTGCCGCAACATTATTAATTAATTTATGCGACATTAGGGTTTACGGTGAATTCGAATATTATTCTACAATCATTAAATTGCTGATTTTATTAGGTTTAATGATATATATGGTTATACTTAATTGTGGAGGTTCGGGTCCATTTCATAAAAAAATTGGTTTTAAATATTGGGATGCTGGCCAATCCGACTTGGCTAATAATGTAACGTTTGGGTTGTTTAGACCAACATTTGATGTGGATGACAAAGGTTTAGGTGCCCTAAATGGAATTGGGGGAGCTGAGGGTAGATTTTTACAAGTTGTTATTGCTGCAGTTGTCGCTGCTTACGCATACGTTGGAACTGAAATTGTTATTATTGCAGGTAGCGAATCAAGGAATCCAAGACAAGCTATACCAAGTGCAACACAAAATATTTATTGGAGAATCATTATATTTTATCTTGTTGCAATTTTCATTGTTGGATTGAATGTCTATAGTGGTGATCCTAGACTACTTAGATATTATGACGGTAAATATGTGGTAAATAATCTAAGTAAATTGCAAGATCAGATTATCGAAAGAATAGGTGGTAAATATTGTGAAAGTTTGAGTTTAAACTGGGCTGGTTTTGCAAATGGCAATCAAAGCCCATTTGTTATTGCCATTCAAAGTGCTGGACTATGTTCATTTGCGGCGGCAGTCAACGCATTTTTATTATATTTTGCAGTCACTGCCGCTACTTCACAGTTGTATGCAAGTTCAAGAACTTTATATTTTATGGCAATTCAAAATAAAGCACCAAGTATATTTGCAGTTTGTACCAAGAGGGGTGTTCCCTACATGAGTGTTTTATTCACAGCTGCATTTGGATGTTTAGCATTTTTATCTGTCAATAATGATACTGCTATGGTCTTTGAAAGGCTGGTTAGCGTTTGTGCTACCAGTGGTTTGTTAGTTTGGTCCGGTATGTGCTTGTCATTTATACGCTTTTATCATGGATTGAAATTGAGACCAGATATAATAAGTAGGGATGATGAAAATTATCCTTATAGATCACCCTTTCAACCATATTTAGCATATTTCGGAATGATCACAGCATTTCTTTTGGTTTTGGCGTCTGGCTTTGTCGTTTTTTTAAGGGATGAATGGTCACCTTTATTTTTTGTTTCAAGTTATGGTAGTTTATTTCTATTTATTTTTTGTTATGTGGTTTTCAAAATATTTAGGAGGACAAAGGTGCATAGACTCGATCAACTGGATTTGGATTCAGGTAGAAGAGAAATAGATAGAATTATTTGGGAAGATGAAAAGAATTATGCCAGTAATTTCAAAGAAATGGTTACTAAGGGAATTAATTTGCTTTTATAAAACACAAAATACACTAGAAAATTTTATTACTTTTGAATTTTGGCCAGTAAAATCTGTTTCTTTTTGTTAATGATAAACTGTTCAGAAGCTTCTTTGTCTGGAATATCGTTAGTAAATTCGTCATTAACTATGAATGGGGGTATTGGAAGTGATAATATTCTTTCTCGTGATTGTCTGCTTTTACTTTTTTCAAACTTTTTCAAATTATCCTTTTCTTGAAAATGCAAATCTTTATGATACCTTGTATTTAGCTCCTTAAATGTTTCATGGGTAATATAATTTTTCATTAAATTTAACTCGTTCACATTACCAATAATATCATCCGTAGTCATAACATAGTCATTGATATCATTTGGATCCTCGTCAATACCAAAATATTCCATATTAAAATCTGGATCTAGATTCATTTTTTGGAAAGCAGATTTTTGATTTATTTTTTTTTTTTTGCTATCCAGGCCCTGTTTCCTTTCAAGTTTGGTATTTTCAATTATTTTCATGACGTCGGGTAATTCTTTTGCTCGACCAAAATACCTATAACCTTTAATAACGAAAGATTCTTTACTATCATCTAATTTTTGATTTTTAAAAGATGGACCGCCAAGTTCTTCAATTCTATACTCCCATGCCCTACGCTCTCGAAGCAATTTATTAATTTCATCATTCAGATCTCTAATCTGGTATTCTGTTATTAGCATATCATGTATTCTAGACAGTTTTTGATTAATATCTTTAAGAACCTGCGTTCTGAACTGCATTGCATCTTGTAAGTTACTACATTTTTGAACAGTTCTTGGACGCTGTCCAACAGAATAGGTATCTTTTTGAGAAAAATACCTGTTTAAAAGAGAATTTGCCTTCTCTTTATTTCTAGACATGTTAAATTATTGTTCTATTAAGCTTAAACGCAAAGAAAAGATAAATTTTCTTAGGTTGATTCAGATAATTGACAGTAAGCTTAATTTTCATATTTGGAGTGCACAGATGTGTGTAGCCTGATTTTCTTTCCTCAATTTTTTTTTTCACTTTTTTCTCTGTTGACGCGTTGTGTCCTTTTCCTTTTAGCATCCTGATATTATCTCCATTTTTCTATTTATTGGTTATCAAAAACAATTTGTAATTTTATTATATATTAGGACATGATATCTATTGGACGTAGAAACAAATCTTTAGTCCTTGCCGTTACGTTGGTTTTCGTCTTCCTCCTTTTCTTATGGACCCCCTCAAGAGAAGCCGCTCCTTTGGTTTCCACTATGGAGAGAGCTAACTTAGGAATTGGTGATCCAACAACTCCTACAAATGGAAAATCACCTGTTCCACAAGATGATGTTATTCGTGATCTCAAAGATGACGTTGATACTTTACTATCGGGTGCTAAAATTGAGGAAGATGAAACTCCTTTGAAAGAAGCTAAAAATACACTTGGTTCTGCATCTGATAAAATTAATACTCCAGAGTACTCAAAATTGAATCAAGATATCACTGTCAAGTCCGAAAAATTACATGAAACATTTGAAGAATCAAATTCTCTATCCGGTAAATCAGCTGCTGAATCCTCATCTTCTAATGAAGACAATGAATATGTTATTATGATCGATGCTGGTTCTACTGGCTCTAGAGTCCATATTTATACTTTTGATACTTCCGTTTCTCCACCAAAATTATTGAATGAAGAATTCAATATGTTGAAACCTGGTCTTTCGTTTTTTGATACTGATTCAGTGGGTGCTGCTGCTTCTTTGGATCCATTACTTGAGCTTGCCTTGAAATCTATTCCAAAGGATAAGCAAAGTTGTTCCCCGGTTGCAGTCAAAGCTACTGCTGGTTTGAGATATTTAGGTGCTGCTAAATCAAAAGCTATTTTGGAAGAAGTTAGAAGGCATTTAGAAGAAGATTATCCCTTCCCTGTTGTTGAAGGTAAAGGTGTTTCTATTATGGATGGTGCTGATGAGGGTGTTTACGCCTGGATTACCGCTAACTATTTGTTAGGTAACATTGGTTCTTCTAAAAAAGAAACTACAGCTGCCGTTTTTGATCTCGGTGGTGGTTCAACCCAAATTGTTTTCGAGCCTCTTGACGGTGAAACCATGGTTGAAGGTGAACATAAATATGAAGTCACTTTTGGTGGTAGAGAGTTTATATTGTACCAATATTCACATTTAGGTTACGGCTTAATGCAGGGCAGAAGAAAAGTTAATGCTGCTATTTTACAAGCAGAGTTGGCTGGGGGTAACACTCTTTTGAAGCCTATTTCAAATGTTGAAGCGAAGGATGATACCACTGTTGCTGATGTTACTATTGAAAATCCATGTGTCCCACCTGGTGTGAAAGCCAACAATGTTGTTGTTGAAATGGATGATAAAACCAACTACATTGTCAACTTTATTGCTCCAGCCTCAACTGAAAAAGATAATAGTGGTGCTTCAACCCAATGTAGATTTCTCTCCGACTCTATTTTAAATAAAGAATTGGAATGTGAATCCAAATCGTGTTCTTTTAACGGTATTTATCAACCATCATTGAAAAATCAATTTTCTAAGGAAGCGGATATGTATGTCTTTTCTTACTTTTATGACAGATTACAACCAATTGGTATGCCTCTAAGTTTTACTTTACAAGAAATGAAGGAAATCACTGAACTTGTGTGTTCTGGTTCCACCTTATGGAATGAATACTTCTCCCAAAAAGGTCATATTAAAGAGTTAGAAGGTGAGCCATTGTGGTGTATGGACTTGAACTTTATGATTTCTCTGTTGCATATTGGTTATGATATTCCATTAAAGCGAGAATTAAGAACTGCAAAAACAATTGAAGGCAACGAATTAGGTTGGTGTTTGGGGGCTTCTTTGCCATTGTTAGATAAAAGTTCTGGTTGGACTTGTAAGGTCAAAAAAGATTTCTAATTTTTTCTTATAGTATAGTATTACATAAAATTATTTGGTATTTTATACTCTTTATCGTATGCTATCTTATCTTAATTTATCTCTTAATTTTATTCTATTTTAGATATCAAAAAAATTTGCAGTATTCATTTCAGATATTGAAAAATGAAGAACACCAACCTAAGAAGTTGGGGAAGAGGACTTTTCGGTGGAAAATTATGCGCATAAAAAAAATAAACACCAATCGCGCAAATTCCACTGTTATCATCAGAAGAATCTATCCACTATCAATAAGTTTTGCTTCTCATTAATAGATGATTCAGAAGCTATGTCAGAAACTACTTCTTCTTCTTCTTCTTCTTCTTCCTCTTTTTCTTTTTCTCAATCTGCTATGGCAGACAATATACCCCCTTTCAAGAGATCAGAGTCTACTATTGAAAAACAACCGATTTTACACTCGAGTTTTTTTCAGGAGGCAACTCAGTTTTTGAAGGATTCAACAAATAACAGAACGTCATCTTTGGCACTTCAAGATGATTCTCAATTAGAAATGAGGAAACATCATCATTTAGAAAACGCAAGTCAACAACAATTATTTCATGAATGTGATATGACGCATGAAAGAGCGTTATTGAACAGTCTTTCGGACACAAAGGGACTTAAATCGGTCAAATCACATGCAGAATTGGCCAAAACGGCACATAGTGTTAGGATACTTGCTAAAAAATTGAATCGGGCAACGATACATTTGAATTTGAAATCAGTATTAGTTATTACAAAAGCAAGAGATAACTCGCTAGTCTATCTTACCAAAGAGATGACTGAATGGTTACTTTCAAAATATCCAAATGTGATAGTGTATGTAGATAAGAAACTCGAAAATTCACTTAGATTTGATGCGGAAGGAATGAGACGAGATATAGCTAATTTAGATCTAAGGTTAAGGTATTGGACCAAAAATTTGATTGACGATGATCCGCATTTTGATTTTGTTATCACCTTAGGCGGAGACGGTACTGTTTTACATGCTTCTACCTTATTTCAGAATGCTGTACCGCCTATCATCTCATTTTCTTTGGGATCTCTAGGATTTTTAACAAACTTTCCATTCGAATCATTTCGTGAACAACTAACGAAGGCGATATCAGATGGTGTAAAAACAAATTTACGTATGAGATTCACTTGTAGAGTTCATCGTTCCAATGGCGATTTAGTTTGTGAACGTCAAGTTCTTAATGAACTGACAGTTGATAGAGGGCCATCTCCATACGTTACAATGCTGGAATTATATGGTGATGGTAGTTTGTTAACTATTGCACAAGCTGATGGATTAATTATTGCAACACCAACAGGATCAACAGCTTATAATTTATCAGCAGGTGGTAGCTTGGTTCACCCCGGTGTGAGTGCTATTTGTATTACTCCAATATGTCCTCATACATTATCGTTTAGACCAATTATGGTCCCAGATTCAATGGTTTTAAGGGTCAAGGTTCCAACAAGAAGTAGATCAACAGCTTGGGCGGCTTTTGATGGGAGAAATAGAGTGGAATTAGAGAAGGGTGATTATGTTTCTGTGTTTGCCTCAGCGTGTCCTTTTCCAACCGTGAGATCTGCTCAAGACGAATACTTTGAGAGTGTTAGTAGGGTTTTAAATTGGAATAGCAGAGATGAACAGAAGAGCTTTAAGCATTTATTAAGTGACAAGAATAAAAAGCGCTGTGATGAGCAAGAAGATGATTTTGATGTTTACGATGACGGGGTTGTGGAAGAGTGGGATATTGATTATTCTGATGATGAGCCAACAATTGGGTAGCTTAAGTTTCTGTAGAATAATAATTTTTGATATTTTATCAATTTATAGTTCATAATCGATAAATTGACTGATTATAATCATTATTACTGGCAGTTGTTCAAGACCCCAGCGAGTATATTGTCCTGCATTTTATCCATGTCTTATTTTAGAATTTGAGTCTACAATTGATTAGCCATTTCTAACATATATGTCTGCAAAAATATGTATCTATTGTTATTAATTTAAAACTTTAAAGCCTGCTAGAATCAAGAAACATGAATCAAGGTGTACACCCGTGCACCTAATATTATTGGGTTGGGGGCATTAAAAATGGCAAAAAGCTGAATTTCTTTCTATGGTAAGAACTATTGATCTTTGAGTCCCTGTAATAACACAATTTATATCCATTGCAACTGGTAAATACACAATATGGACTCTAATATAGCGTTACCTGATGATGCGAGTGATTTGAAGACTCCCCTCAGTGAAGCTTTACCCAGTAACATTCCTCAAGCAGATTCCGATGATATCCCTAACTCATCTTCTTCAAATGAATCGGATTACTCTTTGAATGATCATGATGCTCTTGAAAGTGACACCTTCAACTCCACCAATTTTGAAAAGAATTTACCAAATATGCTAGAACCTATACCAAAATTTTTCAGATCCTTAGCTGAGGGTTATTACACGTGGGAAATTGAAGATTTAGATGCATTATCAAGTGATAGAACAAGAAGCGAAATTTTTGTCATTGCAAATATGGAATTCAATATGTTGTTAGTTCCGTCTAAAAGAGGTAACGGCCTTGGATATTGTTTGTATTTAGAAGGTCATCCAGTTGGTGAGAAAGAGGGTGATGATTGGTTTTGCCCTGTTCAGTTTGCATTTGATTCGTGGGATCCAGATGATCCAACTCAACATAAGCAGAATTCATCCAGGTTCAGGTATTCTCCTAGAGTTACTGATTGGGGGTTTGTTCAGTTTTTAGATTATCGAGCTATTTTTGATAATAAATTAATAAGAAAAAACAAAGTGAATTTTACTGCCTATGTTAGAGTTATTGATGATTATACAGAGATGCTATTTCATGATCTAAGAGATTACGATTCCAAAAAAATGTCGGGTTTTGTTGGTATTGAAAATCAAGGAGCTACATGCTATTTAAATTCTTTGTTACAATCATATTTTTCCACTAAATTGTTTAGAAAAAAAGTTTATGAAATCCCAACTGAGGATGAAATCAGATTTGATTTACCTTCGTTTCAGGATTATCTTTCACAAAATAGATCGGTTTCTTTGGCTTTGCAAAGGATTTTCTACAAATTACAAACTTCGGATACTGCTATCGATACGTTAGAGTTAACCCAATCATTCGGTTGGACGACGGCCGACGCTTTTACCCAACATGATGTTCAGGAATTAAATCGTATTTTAATGGATAGATTGGAATCTAAAATGAAAAGTACTGCAATTGAGGGATGTTTAAATGATATTTTTGTTGGTAAGATGAATAGTTTCATTCGTTGTATTAACGTCGATTATGAAAGTAGTAGAACAGAAGATTTTTGGGATATTCAACTGAATGTCAAGGGATTAAAAAATATTAAAGAGTCGTTTGAAAATTATGTAGAATTGGAATTACTTGACGGGGATAACAAATATGATGCATCGAGTTATGGTTTACAAGATGCCGAAAAGGGTGTTATATTTGAAAGTTTTCCTCCTGTTTTGCATCTCCAATTAAAGAGATTTGAATATGATTTCGAATATGACCAGCTTGTTAAAATTAATGATAGATATGAGTTCTTTGAAAGTATAGATTTGAAACCCTATTTATCGAAATCAGCTCCTGGTTATGAAGATGAAGATTGGGAATATAAATTACATGGTGTTCTAGTGCATCAAGGCGATGTCTCAATAGGGCATTACTTTGCAATGATTAAACCGACCATTGAAGACAAATGGTTTCGGTTTGATGATGATAAAGTTTATAGAGTTACAGAGAATGATGTATTTGAAGCTAATTTTGGTGCTGATAAATTAGATGCGGATCCTAAGAAAATGACAAGAGAAGAACACAATGAATACCAATTAAGAAGACATACCTCGGCTTATATGTTGGTTTATATCAGACAGTCTAAAATTCCAGAAGTTTTGGCGGAAGTTGAAGAGGTTGATATTCCTCCTCATATCCCAAAACAAATTAATTATGAAAAGGAAGAAAATGCCAAGATCAAAAAAGAAAGAGAAGAAATGCATTTTTATGCAAACTTCAAGGTATACACAAATCAAGGATTCTTAAAATATCAAGGTTTTGATTTGGGGCCTAATGAATATGATCGACAGGATTTTGCTGAGGGCCTCTATGATCCTGAATCTTCGGCTTTGTCATTTCGACTGCTGAAAACGGAATCTTTTGACAAAGTCTTTGAAAAGGTTGCTGAGTTGCTAGGTTATGATAAAGGGGACGTTGAGCCTTTGAAAAACTTTAGATTCTGGCATATGATTCCAAGATCTAATTCTACTTTTAGACCTCATAGAGCTATTGATTATGAGTATAATAATCCAGCATTGGCGGATATAACAGTGGAACATGTAGCCAAATTTTGTGAACTTGGATATGGCCGAAAAAAATACTCAGGAATTGAAGAGACCACTCAAATATCTTTATTTTTAGAAGATATCACAAGAGAATTGAAGTATGTTTCGAACGCCATTATTGATTTACGAAAGCGAGGTAGGCTACCCATAGAAGTTTTCGATTCAAATTATTTTGATAAAAATTTCAATGATGTGGTAGATATTTCAAGAAAGGAAATTAAGCCAAAGCTTGAATCCATTGAAGAAAATTCTCGAAATATTTTGATTTTTTTGAAATATTTTGATATTTCTAAGCAGACACTGAAAGGTGTTACCCATATTTTAGTTCCTCATGATAATACCATTGATTCTTTGGGTCCGCTGTTAATTACTTTATTTGGGTTTCCTGTTGATACATCTTTAGCTTATATTGAGGAGTTTGGTCATGAAAGAAGACTAAGCATTGACATATCAAAAACATTTTATAAATCTGAGTTAGAGCATGGTGATATAATCTGTTTTACAAGGAAGATCACACAAGATGACTCCAAGAATTATGAATTTAAGTGTATGGAAGATTTGTATAGCTTTATGGCTTATAGAGTTCATTTCCACATCTCTGCCTTAGAAAAAATTGAGGAAGATGAAGAAGAGTATGTTTTTGTCGATGAAGGTAAAAATGAAAAAGTGCTTAAGGTCAAAACTGATCCATTTGATGTGTGGATCACTCGCATGGCTGATTACGAGGTTATAACAAAAAAGATTGCCCAAAAAGTTGGCTGCAACCCAACACATTTACGATTATTTATTTTTGATAACGGCCGCAAATATGCTTTACCTTCAACCTTTAACTTTTCCAAGGAACTAGCTAGAGTTTCAAAATCATATATACTTGATTTAAGGTATGAAATTTTGAGCGTTTCTTTACAAGAGTTTGAACAGATGAAATTATGCCGTGTCTACTGGGTGGGCCATGGTATTTGTAGAGAACAGAAACATGAATTTTTTATGCCAAGATCCAGTACAATAGACCATCTTGTTGATAGATTGCAAACGAAGATAAACATTAAAAATGAAGATCGAGATAATCTTTTTGGTTGGTCAATTGATAGGTATCATAGAGTGGAGAAAATTTTATCTTTGGAATCCCAGATTGAAGATGCCTGTGATATTGTTGTTGGTATATATCCGAATTTTAAAGAAATTTCTTTTGCACCTGAAGAAAGACTTAAAGAAATTTTGCTAGTTTCAGGTTTCCAGTTTTTTGGGCAAATAGATAATACGCATAGTTTACCCTTCTTGTTTGATATCGTGAAAGATGAGCCATTTAAAGATACTCTTATTCGATTACATAAATTATTGGGTCTTTCTGATAAAAAATTTAATAGTATGCGTGTTGGAGTGACAGATTTAAATAAAGTTGAATACTTGGATCCAAAAGAAAAAGAGGAGTTTGTTCTATTTACAGCTTTTCATAAGATGAGAGATCTATATTTGGTTGTTGAACATCCTGATAGAAGTAGTAGAAAGGCATCTACCTTTGAACCATCCATATTTATTAAGGAGTAGGAGTTGTTGTTTTAATATATATTGAATCCCTTTGCATTTATTGTTTTGTTTTTTTTTGTTCTGTGTCCTAATGATTAGTTTATTATTTTTCAAGCGAACAAGATATATACTTGCTTTTGTAGATGTTAATTTTCGATCTAGAAGGCCAATTAAGAGTTGGCCTCCAATATTTACATAAAAAGAGCTCTTATAAGTCTTATAACAAAGTTTACTTTAGACAGTTTCCTTCAATTTTGTTATATTTTTCATATTGCCTTCTCCTATAATCAGTGCTACTTAATTTTCCCGACCAACTATTATCTTGATTACTTCCTCCAATGACATTAACAACATGTATTCTTAACTCTTTCCAACCCTTGTTACGTCTAACTTCATTAACGTAATCAGCACCTTTCTCTGATTCTTGGCTCACTATAAGAGCATCAATATTCTGAATCGAGGCGGTGGGACCACAGACATCGTTAATCTGTTCTATATATATATCCAATTCTGGTCTTAAAACTTTAAGAAACTCTTTCACATAAAAAACACGCTTTTCGTATGGTTCCATGTATTCAGCAAACTTCTTGTTTTTCAATAATTCTGGACCGGTCACACCCACAATCAACATTTTTCCCGCAAGGTATGCCGAAAGCGTAAGTAAAATACGGTGACCATCGTGAAGATGATCAAATGTTCCACCAACTGCAACAGTTGGCAATTCACCAAACAAAGAACCAGTGGAATTAATATGCTGAGGACTAATTAATCTACTCGATTCAATTAAAGATTTCAGGATATTGTCTGACATAAAAGATGAGGAAAGGCTTTTTATCTGAGTGTTGCATGTATAATATATGTGATCCCAAGGTTTTGTAACACGATCTGATTTATCTTCTGGTAGAAGTACAACAGTTTTTGTGTTATACTTATTCGAGACTATTATTGAACGAGCAGTATTATATAACGTCTTTAAATCGAAAAGTAACTCTGATTCTGTGTATTGTTCGAAACATTCTGAAAATGGTAAGATGTATAGCTCAATTGGGTGATGAGTTAAAATATAATTCAATATTCTATTCAAGGTATTTTCACAGTGAATTTCGTTGATGGATAATATAACTAAAGGGGAATTATTACACATGTTTATCTTGATAGTGGCTGAAAGAATTGTTTGCCTAATTATGGGTATGAGCGATAGAGAAAGTGTGAAAAAAAAAAAAAGTTTTATCCCATCATGTTTATAATTTTATAGTCCTACTATTTTATTTTACCCACTCACAAATTCAAGTTATGTCAGAAAAACTGGAAGAGCTTCGAAAGCTTAAATCTAATGGGTCTTATATCCCCCCAGCCAAGTTGAAGGAACTCATGGCACATGTGACCTTAAAGAAGGATTCCGAGGAATATCAGCAACTTCAATGGGAGAGCTTAAAAAAATCAATTAATGGCCTAATCAATAAAGTCAACAAAAACAATATTAAAGAGGTTGTTACAGATTTTTTTCGAGTCAATTTAATAAGAGGTAGAGGTATTATTGTAAAGAATTTAATAAAGTCACAACAAGTTTCGGTAGGTTATACGGATATTTATGCTGCTTTGATATGTGTTATCAATTCAAAGATACCCCAAGTGGGTAAACTTTTGGTTACAAGGCTTCTAATGAAATATAAGAGAACTTTCAAAAGAGAAGATATGGATCAATGTAAATCAGCATTAATATTTCTTGGACAATTGGTTAGTTTTGAAGTCTGTAATTCCAGTGTTGCATTACAGATTTTATCTCAGTTATTAGAAAATCCAACAGGTTTTACGGTAGAAATGGCCACAGTTTTGCTATCTGAATGTGGTGCACTTCTGCTAGAAAATTTCAGTAATGCACTAAACTCTGTATTTGATCGTTTAAGAAATATTTTAAATGAAGGTCTGATTGGTTCAAGGGTACAGTTTCTAGTTGAGGAATGTTTAGAAACGAGAAGGAAAGAATTTCCGGAGAAATCGGGAATTACTACTGAATTGGATTTAGTTGAAGAAGATGATAGAATAACACATGACATCAAACTAGATGACCTCCTGAAAAGTGAAGATATATTAGATGTTTTCCAATATGATGAATATTATGAAAAACACGAAAAAGAATATAATTCACTAAAGAAAGATATTTTGGGAGAGGATGAAGAAGGAGATGCGTCTCATGATTCAAGTGAAGATGAAAGTGAAAGTGATTCTTACGAAAAATCCGACATAGAAGATGTAGAGGTAGAAATGAAGCACAAAATAAAGGCGCAAATAAAAGATTTGACTGAACAGGAACTTACCAACTTTCAAAAAACTGTTTACCTAACCATAATGTCAAGTATGGGGCCCGAAGAAGCTGCACATAAACTTTTAAAAATAGCTCCAATTGATCCTGATAATAAGGAGTACATGTTAATTGATATGGTGATTAAGTGTTGTGCCCAAGAAAAAACTTATGCCAAATATTATGGATTAATTGGTGAAAATCTAGTCATAATAAATAGACGTTGGGCAGAAGCATTTAATCGTGTTTTTAAAGAAAATTATCAGATGTGTCACAGATTTGAAACAGCTCTTTTAAGAAATGTTGGTACTTTTTGGGGGCATATGCTTGCATCCGACAAGTTAGGTTGGGAAATTTTGAATATTATAAGCTTAACTGAACAAGATACAACTTCTTCAGGGCGAATTTTTTTGAAGTTCATGTTTTTGAGAATGTTAGAAGAACTGGGTATGAGTAAATTGGTCTACCGAGTTGAAGAACCTTATATTAAAGAATATATCGTGGGTATTTTTCCTGAAACTAATATCGAAAATTTACGATTTTCCATTAATTTTTTCACTGCTATTGGATTAGGTAGATTAACTGAACGGATGAGAGATACATTAGAGAATTTACCACCTGCTGTTTCTGATAAAAATGTTTTTAATCAGGATAGTGAATTTGAAAGAGGAAGATCAAGAAAAGAAAAGTATACCACCTCCACTTCGGTTTCTGGTTCTCGTTCGGGCTCTTATTCTTCTTATTCTTCCTATACCAGCTCTTCGAGAAGTATTTCATATTCCAGATCAGGGTCGAGAAGTCGTAGTTATTCTAGCAGAAATTGTTCCAGATCAAGAAGCAGAAACTCCTCTGGTCCCCTTGAAAGAAGTTACAGTAGATCACCGGATCATAGAACAGTTGAACCTAAGCCAATTTTCGAACAAAGCTCAAGAGAAACTCCTCCGAGTAGAAGAAATAGTTTTTCTAGATCACCATCACCACAACAAGATTATGGGACTGAAAGAAAAAGAGAAAGAGAAAGAAGCAGGTCAAAAAGTCCGACCAACACAGACAGATATTCTAAAAGAAATTTTAAGAGAAACCGAGGTGATATTTCATCTAATAATACATATAAATCAGATCCTAACTATAATTCAAGGAACTATGGTGGTGGAGGTGACACAAATGATTATTCTTCTTGGAATCCTCGAGGTTCGCATGGCAGTAGATTTGAATCTGTCAGGGGTGCTGGAACAGATGGGAGGAGGGCGGATGTAGAACAGGATAGGTCCAGGTGAAATAAATAGATTTTTTATATAGTTTTAAAGTCATTTTTATATAAAATATACAGGCAGATACAGAAAAAAAAATTAATCAATGAGAACAACTCTCTCTGTACCTTTCATAATAGAATCAACTTCAGGATCCGCAGTTTTTTCAAGTTTCAAAGAGCCAGTTCCTAACTCGCTGGCATTATAAGGATGTTTACCAGCAGGGATCAGTAATTCTTGATGATTACCTCTAAGATCGGATTCACTTAAACCAACAACGGCACCAAATTTTTCAAACCGTTTCATATAATGTTCTCTTTTGACGGCTGCCATTTCAACTAATTTGGGGAAATAAACGTCATGCTTATATTCAAAATCAACCAGACCATCAAAATCTTTATCTAACTGTTCTTTCGGGCAATAGTTGACAAACGCAGCATCAAAAACCAATTTTTCTCTAGTTAATGGATCAATAAATGGATAAATCAATTTGAGAAAAGCTCTGCCTAAAAATGGAATGTTTGTTAGAAGGGCTTTACCCAATCTTTCTGGATAGTGAGTTTGTAAAATGTGTAAAACTTCTCTACCAACAGACAAAGGAGGAACTTTAGAAGTTTGAACATGAGCCGCAATTTCAGGATGAGCTTTAAAATCGATTAATAAGGCTAACGAGTCTTGACCGGCTGGCATAAAATCAATAGTCCTTTCTAAACAAAATACTAAATATTGAACCTGCCTCTGCGAAGTTTTAGTATTCTCTCTACCCGGTTTTAAATATAGACATGGTCTAGCATCATTGTCAAAACCTAAGACGATTTGTTTGCCCGTTTCATTTTCTGGAGAAACAAGCTGAGGTGTAACTATATTTTTGGAGTCATCGGTTTGATGGTCAATACCAAATTCTCTTCTCCAGGCAATAGTACATTCAATTCTATCGATTGCATCTTTTACAATCCATTTAGTGGCACGCAGATATCTCAAAATACATTCTCTGGTAACCCATGCCTTTTCATCTGAAGTCAAAGGCCTTTTTTTTTTTGATTCATGATGATTTTCAGTAACGCCAACCTCCAATTCAGAGTTTTGAAAATATTTTAGGACGCTTAAATACTTTTTATTTTGTTCAGATGTTAGTTCCTTTTCTGGGGGTGGGCTAATCGAATCCGGAGGTCTTTCAAACGGAATGTCAACTTTGATATAGTTAACCGGTTCATTTTTTTCCGGTGTCTTCTTCTTGCCGAATCCAAACATTGTGTATTCTGTATATTTGAGTATACTAAAGCAAAAAGTGATTGGAATAGAAAGATGAGAGGTTCAGAAATATTTCCCTCTTGAGGTTGAGAACCGCGTTTAGGCTTTAAATTGGGATAAACAATAAACAATAAACAATGAAGGTTTTAAATTATATTTACAAAGTTTGTACAGTTACATTCTAAATACCTAAATACCTAACTTCTTGAACTTCTTAATTAACCCCTTCTTCTTCGGCTTTTCTTCTTCAACCTCTTCTTCAACTTCTGCTTCCAGTTTTTTTGTTTTGTCCTTGCCAGAAAGACCCATACTTTTAGTAATAGAACCAAAGCTATGCATACGAAGATAATGATGATGCTCATGCTCATTTTTTCCCCCATTTTCTACAGTACCATTTCCAGTATTATTACCACTAACTTTGGAAGACTTAGCTTGTTGTTCTTTTATTCTATTTTGTTGTTTTTGTTGCACTTGTGCCTCTTTTTTGTTCACCTCAGGTAAAGCAGAATTATCGTATAAAGCTCTTGGAACTTCTCTTTTCCTACATTTGGTATGCAACGGAAATTCAAACTCATCATCAATCATTCTAATGTCACCCAACATATCCCAAGTGGAATAAACCTCATCAGTACCAATAAAGATATTTCTATTAATTTTAGATTCCAATGATGCAATTGTACTTAGTTCAGACTGTGTTAAACCCCCGGCAGAAAAGACAATTAATTTTTGGCGTGTTAATTCACTTGTTGATTGCTTCGTATTTTTCCATCTTGGCTGGTTCCTTGAAATTGCAGTACCATTAACATTTTCATCAAACGAACTTATAGGAGCAAGCTTTACGTAAGGGAATGTTTTATGTGAATCATCATCATCGACGTCTTCATAACTTCTAGTATCTCCTGATTTAGTGTCATATGTTTCGGGTAAATTATTATAAGCTAATCTTGAAATAATGTTGGTGAATGCCGGAACATACCTTTCAGTAAGTTCTTGAGTATTATTAATACCAAAATATGTATTCTTCTTTGATGATGAAGCACCTATACTAGGCTTTATCAAGGGCAGATTCAATTTAGTGAAATTTTCAAATAAACTCATAATTGAATCTGCTTTTTCGGGAATAGAAAACATTAGTAGTTTATAAAAATCAGCCTTGATAATACCTTTTCTATAAATTGCATAAACAATCAAAAATCTAATCTTATTGTAAAGGTTAATATGGGAAGTCGAGAGTAGTTGAATTAATTCATCAGTAACAGGCTCATATAAATCTTTCAAAGGGCCCAATCCGGTAGCACATTTATTTTCAAAAACAATATAATCCAAAACTGTTTCTTTCTGAAATTCTTCTATAATTTTGTTAATTAACATATAATGACCAGTGATAACAGTTTTATTAAAGGCATGGGTATCTTTATTCAACTGAGCGTGTTTAATGTCACTGACATATTGTAAATTATTAAATTTCCTATCCTCCTTTTTCAAATCATCAAACATTTCTTGAATTTTAACAGTAAATTCTTCGATAGTTAAATCTCTAATTTGAGTGTAAACAGGATCTTCATTACCAAATTCCAAACTTTTTTTAACTAAACCTTCACCAGTTTTGACTTCATAGTTATACCTAGCTGTTGAGTACACACCTCGTGTTTTTTGGATTTTCTCATCCATTAAATCATAGATTTGTGATCTGTAAAATTTATAATGACAAACGGGCCCAAATAAATCCATAGTACGGTCTGTAATAAAAAAAACTGTCTTGTTATTAACAGGTGTTAAATCTGAGTGTGTTCTATAATAATCATCTAATCTTTTTTGAAATTCATGAGCTAATTTACGAGAAATCTTTGAATTATAATATCTAACAGTTGGGTACTCGTTAGTCAATAAGCATAAACTCATCATCGCGTTAATGCTTGTATCAAATTGATAATCCAACAAATCATTGCCATGTTTCTGATAATTATAATAAACAGGAATAGAATGAATGTTACCTGTAACAAATACCCTGTTTTCAACTGGATTCAAACTTAAATAATTAACAGTAACATAATTCTTTTGATTCATTGCCAGAACAAAATGTTTATTTTTCATTAATTTCTCCCATATGGTTCTAGTCAATCCTGGTAAAAACATAACAACTATGTCTTGGTATCTTTGGCCTTGCGAAAAATCTGCTTCAAGACACGACATCGTATAAGGAGAAACCGGATCAAGCAAATAAAGTGCTCGATCTCTGTTCAATGAACGTTCTCCGTCAATTTTGACATAAGTATAGGCATAATTAAGAATATCATCTTTAAACAGTTGGTTCACTAAGGGGTAAGTAGTATCGTCGACAATTAAATGACGAGAATAACTCTGAAATGACTTGAAATCTTGTATCAGAGATTCTTTTTGGAGTTCATAAAGAGACATTATAACTTAAGTTTTTAATAAAATTATCTTCTAGTTCTTACTGTTGTAAAAACAAATATTAACATCGCCAAACGGAGAAAATACAAGAAAACAATCGATTCCGGTTTCCGCAATCGTTGCGGAAAAATAAAGTTAGAATATTTTCATTAAATATTTACATACAATAAAACTGACTTAAAATGACAATAAATATATATAAAAAGAATGGAACAGAAGATAATAAATATAAGTGTCTAAAGCAAATAGCAAGCACTTAAAAGAAGTGCGTGTAACATCTAGACGATTCGTGAACCTCCATCTCAGATTTAACCTCATTCAATTCGTTCTTAATGTCCAACGCAAGTTGTGGTGTTAAATTATTGCATGTGGCAGTCTCTGGTTTTCTATCATATTCATCTTCACCGTAAGTATCATACAGAAGAATTCTTGAAGAAAATTTTACTTTTGGCTTTTCCTCTTCTTCATCTCTATTATGCATGAGCGTGTTGCCGAACATTGTCAACTTGCTAAACGAACCAGCAGATTTTGAACGCTTCTTGGTTAACTTACTAGGTTTTTCCTCTGTATTATTTATGGCCACAGTAGGCAGTGAATTCACTGAAAAATGTCCGAAATGGTTATTACTCAATTTCTGCATGAATTGATTACCAATGGATTTTGGTTTAAAGCCATCATAACTTTGTTCTTCATTGTAATCATTATTGTAATCATTATCTAAGTAATCACAACTTGTAATATCATCTTGCATTCTAAATGGATTATTAACATGATATTTACTATCCTCATAAGTTTGAGACATACGTGAAATAGAGTTTTCAGAATCCGATGGAACAATTGCATTCACTGCTGGCTGATGTGTCAATGACCCAATAATAGCAGATTGGGTTGTCGGTTTTAAAGAAGAATTGAAGGTCGGGCCCTTCAAACCTTTGAAAGACATTGAAATTGGTCTGCCAAAAGATTGGTTTTCGTAATCAGTTTCATTATTATATTGTGAAATATAAGCATGGTGGCTTTTATCTGGTAAATGCTGACAATCGTGAATATCGCTTGATTTTGTGTAGCATTCCTCTTCTTTAATAATATCATCAACACTTCCAATGGATGTTTTTGGTTGCTGCAATTCAGCATAATCGGGTGTTGGCATATCAAAAGTTGTGGAATTATTAGCTTCGGTATAAACATTATCATCATTGAAAGAATCCAAGTCATTGAAAACATCTGAATTATAAGTTGCATCAATATTTCCTATGAAATCTGGAGTACTATAATCGCTTTTCGACTCGTCTGAATTATGATCATTAAAAGTATTATCGAAATTAAATTCTGTGTCTAATAATTTTTCGTCACCTTGATCAAAATTTATCATTTTAATCATATCATCGATATCATTGTCCATATCAGAATCTGGACCTCCAAAATCCAATAAAGTACGATTAATATTATTATTATCAAATTGTGAATTGTAGTCATTATTGAAAATTAAAGTTTTCCCGCTATTTTCTAAAAGCTTACTTGGCTTTTTCAAAATGCTGTTTGTCTTTCTACTGGCACCATGGTCACTACTCATGGTTGAACTTTGCTCGATTTGAGGGCTTCTGATAACAACCATTCCATCAGGCATCAACATTTGATGGAAATCTTTTTCTTTATCCAAAATTCTTTTTAAAATGGAATTTTTATGAGATAATGATTGGTTTTCCCTATTTGAAGCAATAGATGGGGTAGGGCCTCTGTTCGATTTAAGAGATCTCATTGATCTTGATCTTTCTAAACTAACAATGGATTCAATTTCATTTATACCGAGATGTTTAGGAAACATATCATCGCCAATATGGTATCTGTTTGGACTAGCAGTAAATGAAGCAACAGTGTCCGAGGCAGGGGTATCAAAAGAATGTAGTGTTGGGGATGTTTGAATTCCGGGTGCAAGCATAGGTAAAGAAGTATTGTTTGTATTTAAAGATGCTGAAAATGAAGGTGGTTGCAAATTTTCTATATCAATACTATCGTAATTACTACTCGTATTAATACTTTCAGAATTACCTCCTAAGTTATGATTCTTCTGATCATGCTCTAAGATTTGTTTTTTCTTCGAATAAGGAAAAGATTCAATGAAGTCTGCGGTTAATGGGGAAGCCAATTTGACAGGGGAAATTTCTGTTTGAACAGTTTGATAGCTTTCAGATCTATTTATTTTTGGATTGGAAGACCAGGCAGGACTAATAGATTTAAATTCATGCTGAATGTTAACCGGGGTAGATAAAATAGGGCTTTGATCCAAATTTGGAGTTTTATCGAAGCCGTATGTTTGAAGCAGTGGTTTCTTAGATTGAGCTGATGGGTGTGGTAATGATGGAAGCGCTTTTTCGTTTATTTTTGAAACGGAATTTGATATTTCATGAGGATGCAGCGAGAACTGTTGTTTAGGAGGGGACGAACTCGTCTTTTTAATCAGTGAATGAGTTTGTTCTTTAGGGGATAACGTTTTTGAAGAAAGATTGTTCGAAGTTTTGCTCTTCATATGGTTGTAAAAGTGTGTAGAACTTAAGTTACTATCGGTATTTAAATCAACAGAAGTATTTTTGTTAACCAATTTTTGTTTGGATTCAGGTTCTTCCACAGGTTGGCCAAATGAAAAACTCTTTCTTTTCCAGCTAGATAATAAACTCCTAGTTTTTTCCTTCCTCTCCTTCTTCTTTTCAGATAGATCTGTTTTATTAGGAAATGTTTCTAAATTATTAAAACTAAACGATTTTTTGTGACTACCAAAGTCTTTATTCGAGCCAATTAAAAATGATGGGCTTGTTGCAGATGTTTGTTTTTCATTAGTATTTCTTTTAAACAAGCCTTTAAAAGTTATTTTTTTATTTTTATGCTTTTGTTCTTTTATTTTTTCAGTCTTTGGTTGGGTTGAAGTTGTCTTCGGGGACTGTTTAAAGCTAATTGGCCTATTTTCCATGTTTTGTGAAGATAAATTAATAACTGGTTTTTGCGATGAAATTTTTGGACTTGATACAATACTTTCAAAAGTAGGGGATGAATTCCTAATTGGAGAACTAAGTAGTAAAGATGGAGATGATGAGAAATGCATGTTATGTATTGAAACTTTATTAGAAACCTCTGGAGATGATCCAAATTTAGAAGAGGATACAGTAATCGGAGTATTCGCTGAAGGATGAAGATTTGGAGCAAACAGCATTTTTGGTGTTGGCAATAATTTTGGAGTTTCACCAGATGGAGTATAGGATTTTTCTGGAGAAGAAGAAAAATGATTCGTATCTGGTGAACCAATAAAACCAGCATCATGAAGATTTTCGTATGTTGAGTCTTTTACCATCCTCATTGATAAACGATGACTATGTCTCCGAATAAATGGAACTGATGTCTCTTGTGATAATTCTATTTCTTTCTGAGTCAAAACTGTATTACCCTCACTAGATGATGCTACACTATGAGATCCAAAATTTTTATCAACTTCATCATCTTTTTGCTTTTCAACATATTGAGGAAAAAGATGCATCCGTTGACTTACACCTGAATCATATTCACTTGGAACAAAGCTGAAACCATCTTCACCATCATCGTAACCAATTTCGTAAAATGAATTTGATCTATTTGATAGTTTCGAAATTGATTTATGCATTAAACCATTTGAATTCATCAATTGAAAATTCTGGACGGGTTCGTTAAAGCCTAAAGCAGGAGAAGCAAACCCGGAAAATGCTGGGCTAATCATATCATTTTTGTTAACTGAATATCTATTTGAGTCTCTTTTTTGATCAGTTGATTTCTTTTCATCATTTGAATTCGGTGGAAGAAATGTCTCAAAAATATCTTCATAATTATTCGTCCTGATTCTTGTATTTGAATTAATATTTTGTTTGAGAATAGTTTGATTAGCAGGCTCATATTTTGATATAGAATCCTGATTGATAGAATTTGTATTAATTGGTTGTGAAGTGCTAAATGTTGGGGTAACAGATTCAATAGGGCTGGAAAGATTGATCAAATCAGGTTGATCATTGTAATTAGCTTTAATTGTATCAGTTGAGTTAGCAGTATAAAAGGTAGCAACAGATTGATTTCTATTAAACTGCATTGGGGTATAAATATCGTCAATTAAGGAAACTTGTTGCCGATTCTGTAAAATAGTGGAAGCATCATTTTCATCGGGTTCTTCTTCTTCTTTGATAGAACCAAATTCCGATAGTTTTGAATGGGAATTAGTTGTAATTTTATTAGTTAAAATATCACTCAAAGCCTGGATGCTTGGGCTTTCCACCATCCCTATTGTTCTGGTGGGAACTTCTTGGTCGGCATCAAAACTCATGTCAACATTTTTAGAATCTGAAGAACCATCAGTTAAAATAGATTTGACTGAGTTTAAGGACGGGGAAATAACAATTGATTTTCTAAGATGATTTGCGTGTTTCCTACTATTTAGTCCATTATTGTTAAGACCTGGACCAGAGTAGAAACTTAAAGAGGAAATATCAGGGGCCATATGGCGCTGGATTACTTCATTTTTGATTTCATCCACAGAGGAGGAAGTACTTGTTTGAAAAGAAGAGGATCTGTCCATATGCTTAAAATCGTAGTCATCGTGAACAGTACTCATTGAGGAGGAATCTTGAGTAAATGGAGGAGAATTGTTATTGGTGGTGCTTTTACTGATATATTTCTTTTGAATACTAGTAGTATTTTCGTTAAGCGTACACAAATATGCGGTACCGGTGGTTGACATTAGAAGAATAAAGCAAAAATGTGATTAGCAAGTGAAGTAGGAAAGAAATCTCTGATACACGTTTGAAACTATTGCCAATAAATAAATTCGTAACTTGTAGTATGGATCAATATATTAAATCAAATATGCTGGTATAAAATTAATGACACAATTGATGAAGAATATTATATAAGATATAGATATTTTCATAGATTTTGGCGGAACAACAAAGATAAATTTTAAAAAAGAGATAAAGAAGACAAGCTGTAAAGCATAATAAAAGAGGTCAAGATTATTTCACCCGAATAGGAATTATATTGGCAGGCACTACCAATTTTGGCGTTGGACGTTTTTCAGTTAAAGACGTAGAAAACACGCGACGCGTTTTTTAAAAATCACGTGACATTTGTGATATTGAACGAGGGATGCATGGACGTCAAATATTAATATTATTGTCCACAATAGTTGAAATAGTTGATTATACAAATAGTTGCATTAATTAATCTTTTTATTATCAGCTTTAAACAAACTGAAATATGGCTACTTTGTGCTTGATTGAAGGATTGATAACTAAGTTACATGACTCCTAGTAAATATGAAAAGGGCAACATGACGTTATGAATAAAGGGCTCTTATTTGACTTTTTTACATTAAATATTGGACTGAATTTGCTTATTCTTATTTTTGATTTGAACTATCTTGTGAAAGAAGTTTTCAAATATGTCATATGAATCTAAAGTAATGGCTAAACCGTCAAATGATGCAAAAAAGAATAAATTTGATTTTTTTAATAAACCTCTAACTAGTAACAGTTCTAGGCTTAATACTTTAAACCAACAAAAAACATATACAAAATTTAAAAGTAAAATTGCTAAAAATTGCGAAACACCAAACTATGAGACTTTTGATAAGCTTTCAATTCCAAGTCAAGAAAATTTTAGTAAATCAATTGATTCATGTAAAACTGATCAAAATACTAGCCATGAATTATTTCCAGATAATTTTAAAAATGATATTCGGAAAGATCTTGATCAAAGCTTTAACGTACTAATTGAATCTGAAACTAATAATGATGCTGATGATGAAAAAGATTGCTCGTCTATTGATTCGAACCAGTTATCACTCGATGAAACTCCAAAAACTAATAATAATATTGAAATTAAACTAAACTTTGAGTCAGTTACGGAGGATTTATTTAACCAACTTGAGTCAGCAAGAAAAGATGCTGAAACAAACCGATTACTTGTCAATACACTTTCTCAGCAACTTGAAAATCTGGATCTACATTTGGGCAAAATAGATACCACAGATGCAATGCATCAGCAAATTGAAAATTTCCATAACTCACTAGACTCTTATAAACGTCTGTCAAAATCATTAGATCAATTTAGGAATAAAGTTACATGTAAAATTGATCAAATAGAAAATGCCTTCAATACTATTCAAAGAGTTCAAAGTGACACATACATGACTGAAATCAATAAATTGAAAGTTCAATTAGAGTATAAGGACAAAGAATTGACGGATTTTAAAGAAAACTATTCATATATTCGTCAATGGATTATTTCAATGTTTAAAGAGCTCGGTGAATATTCAAAAAAAAAAAGTTCGACTGATAATGATCTTAAGGTAACCATTGATTACATTCAAAAAAGGTTAAAAAAACCAAATAATAAATCGGATTTAATAAATATATATCGCTATTTAATGATTTTTCTTTATCAAGAGGAGTCAAAAGTCGTTTCAAAAGCTCAACTAAAAAAATGAAAGAGAAAATAAAATTATAACTGCTAATCAATAAATACATATATATGAGACTATAAATAAAGAATTCAGATTCTAAAGCTGGTGTAAAAAACTTGAAATAATCTTTAGCTGAACAATGCTGAATGCCTTGATAATTAATTCTAGTAAATCTATATATCTTAGTATCATGTAATCTGTTTTAATTATAATGAGATTCTCTTTCTTTACATTGACCAAGAATTTTTGGAATTTATAAATTCTAAATTCTTTTTTAGCGTTCGTAATCTTTTCCACTGGTGTTATGTCAATAAATACATTAAATGAAACTTTGCTTGATTTTTAATATCGCATACAGTTACAATCTTTATGACCATTGGTTTAATAATTATCATATTACGGTTATAAATTGAACTCAAAAAGAATAATTGGAAATTGCAATCTTCAAGTTACTACCCAATTCACTATGATAAATTTACTTCCCTCACTTTCTTCAAGACATAAATATACTCTATCAGAAAAAGCTAAATTTTAATTCAACTTTGCTCTATGGCATTCCTAATTGCAAAAAAATAATTATGGTGGATCACATATATTTTGATTATCACAGTATGATTGTGATTGACTAATTATTAAGTACGCTGCTAAACATTGGAATGGGGAATTTGTATCAATCTGTTGGAATCCGAAAAATTACATTGTTAAACAATTACTCTGGTTTTCGTCTTGAGGTTAATTGGAGCCATTCTACCGCTTTTTTTGCATGTATAACTGCGTTAGGTGGAACCAATAAAGTCAAAGTAATTTGAGCGAGTAAGAATATACAAAAAGCTATTTTCATTTAATTGCAGATTATGATGTTGTCTAGACAAGGTGAGATGTTATATGTAATTGTCAACTTCAACCAGCATACATGATGATTAGGACATTCAGAAGAAATAGTTACGAATGTGGTACCGTATATAGATAAGTTACTATTTACTATTTGTAACAGATTATGAACTCAGATGTTATTGAGAAATACAAGAACAAAGTAAAATTAAATTACATTCAATTATTATTCAGAAAAGAAAAAATAAAACGATTTTAAAACAAGTAGAAACTAAAAAGTAAGAAAAGGCTGTTTATATAGCTAATAGGGATTTAATTGTAATTGTGAAAATTATGTTAAATTTTGAAAATTATAATAATGGCAAATGTCTGAATAGCTGAAAAATAAAGTCAATTAATTGATTGAAGTCTGGAATTATTTAATAAGCAACTACAACCGATAGATAGCTTATGTAATGGGAAATACCGTGATGTCAGTTTACCAAGATAGCTAATCAAGGTAGTAGATAGTTGATGAAGGTAAAACAGCCGACCATACTGATGAAACGTCTGGAATGATGACTACAATTTTATATTCAGAAAGACATAAATAGGACACGGTTTCTGTTTATTTAACTTATAACTTAAATAGTTTATATAAAATTATCAATTTATACTATAGAATAGTTGTTTATGCTCAACCAATTAAAACAGATGTTTCTTAACGTATTAATAATTAAATATTTATATCAATTAGCTTTTTGGATACCTTTTCACTTACAGTGTAAGTATATTCTAAATTAGCTAATACCAACCACGTTCAGTACTGTTTCTTTATTGACAGTTCTAAGACCTCTTTACTGAGGCTAGAGGGGATGTAAATGTGGCAAGTCTACCTGTACTGGTTATTAATATAACTGTGCCTAAGGTAGTGTCAGAACATGAACAAAAATTGGATGTCAGAATTGAACACATGTCATGACATCAATTTTGTTATGTCGTGTAACTAATGCAAAAACATAAAGAAGTCACATTACAAGACTTCGGCATTAAATTAAGTGTAACTGCATAATGCATTTGGTTGCAGGTATTTTTCTGGCAATGCTAGGATCAAAAAAAGATGATGATTGGTTAAATCATCAAGTGGCTGTTCAACTGTTGGAATGGACGAATTCAAACAAGTATAAGAAAGATTCCGCTTGTACTTCGTATTTGTATAATCAATAAGAGATTCTTTTGAGTCAGGATTCCGATATATATTTTATTAATATAATTTAGTAAATAGTTCATTAGACAAAAGTCACAACTAACTCAAGATTAGCAAAAACGATCAACAGTAAGTAACTCGTTCTTATCTTATTGTTTAAGACCTTTTAGTTAAGGCTAGGGGGGGATGCCATGTGGCAAAGAAACCTGTATTAGTGAATATAAGATAAGATTATACTTAAGTGTTGAATGCTATAACTTATACTTACACTATACATTTGTGAAAATTATGCTAAATTTTGAAAAGTATAATAATAGCAAATGTTTGAATAGCTGAAAAATAGATTCAATTAATTAATAATTGATTGACGTCTAGAACT